>JAKSZP010013188.1:0-255934 GCA_022478985.1 Massospora cicadina
AAAATCCCAATGAGCGGTTAGCTCTCTGGGTTCTTAAGCTCCAGCACTATGATATGACCATTGAGCATTGAGCTGGAATGTTACATATGAACGTTGATGGGTTGACGCGGCTACCTGTCCTTCACCTTGACAATAGCTAAGTAGAGAGGTTGAATGGCCTCCTAATGACTCCTGACGCATGGGCTGGTGAAGATGAACCAGTACAGAAGATGCTAGCACGGCACTCCCAAAACACAAAGTGGTGAGCATGAAGTTATATAAAGAAAGTAGAAGTAAATTGGTTGCCCTATCTCTGGCCGTCAGAGCGAGTGCCTGTCATCTTGTAGTCTCACACTATCATAGAGCATGGCAGAGTTCACAAGACCTACAAGTGGATAAAAGAGTGGTACTACTTGGAAGGTATCATGGAAACAATAACTGAAGTCTTGGATGCTTTCCTGACCTGTAAAAAACTTATCCAACTCTAAGACCTGATATCAGTATCAACTTATGAAGTCCCAATAACCCTTTCACACTATGAGTTTAGATGTGGTAGGTCCTCTAACTCAGACTACTGGTGGCAACCGTTATATTCTGGTTGGAATTGATCATTTCACCAAACGGGTTGAAGCTGTTGCTCTCCCTGCTCAGAATGCAAAAACTATGACCACCTTCTTAGACCAGTATAATTTTACCTGACATGGTGCCCCAGGTCCTCCTATATGACAATGGGAAAAGTTTTAGCTCTAGAATGGTGAAGATCATTGCTACCATATGGGCATGCAACAGCTCTTTTTGGCCCCCTATAAACCCTTGACCAATGGTACTTTGGAGAGAACAAATGGGACCCTGGTTTCTTTATTACAAAAATGGCCACTTCAGGTCACCTTTACTGGGATCAGTACTTACCAATTGCCTTTATGCCTACGGGATATCTACCATCACATCCTCATGATGTTCCCTTTCCATGTGTTGTATAGATGAGAACCTAAGGTACTGGCTTACTAGCCAAAGGCATTTTCACTGGTAGAACTGACCCTGAGCAAGCCATGAAAAAGTTGGCCATCACATCATCCAACTATAAGCAGAGGCTATGGATAGTTTGGCCAATTCTATCACTAAAGAAAACCAAGCAGCTAATGAGCTCCGGACCCCTTCTTCTTCCTTATAAGTATCCAACTTGGTGTTGTATTACCACAACTGCATCACTCCTAGAAATGAGGATTTTGGATCTATCTGGGAAGGGCCCTTTGTAGTCACATATAAGTGAGGGGATGAATACTCTATCAAATCCATTGCTTATTAAGTCACTGTCAACCAGGTCCATAGCCAGTTCTTGCGGCTTTTTTACCCCCCAATGCTATTGAAGGGGTAATGTTGGATTATAAGTCCAATATTGTGAAAAAGGTGTTTTTAAATAAGCTATAATATCGGCCAAAAGATCTTGGCCAATCCTTGGTAGAACCCCTTAAATTGGGTAATGGCGTTATTAATACTTCCTGAGCATATTGCATGAGTTTGGGTAACAGGGTTACTCAAATTGTGATGAAATTAAGGGAGCCATTCAGAGATCCCTCCTCATCTTTCAACTAAAATAGATTATTTTATACAGTAGAGACCAGTCCCTTTTATAGGGTTGAGTTGAGGTCCTGAAATGTGCAAGTATTTTTCCACCCAATGATTGGGTAAAATATATTAAAACCTTACCTCACGGATTTATACTACCTGCCATTACCCCCATTAGTCATTCCATCAAAGTGAGGCGAGTCATCAGAGCTCTGATAAGTCAAATGCCAATATTCCTTATTTTGGACATAACTAAGCTAATCTGAACTTTGAGCCTCGACACAATTAATAAAAAACTTACAAAAATCAATCATTTATTTTATTGAAGTTTTAGTATTTTTATTACAAGTGGTTGGTAACCCCTAATGTTTATCATGCAGTAGAGAACCAACTTCTCTTGCATATAATTGTTCTAATTCAGGTGTGAAAAACGCACCAGCGAGCAGCCCAAACCCTGAATTCCAACTGGCATTTTGGAGCACGATCTTAACATCAAATTATGCCATGCCCTTGGCGCCCAACAACACTTGTTTTTTGGTAAAATTTGCTTGGCACATTCAGTAATGGTTTCGTTATTATTAAACTGAATAATCATAAATTCAGCTTTCTTAGTAGACATGAGTTTGGGCTTCAAAACTTTCATAAAACCGCGTTTTTCACAGCAGCGTAGGTCCAACTTTTCTCAAATAAGTATGGAATAATCAGGTCTTAAATATGGTTATCTAGACAGTTTTTTCATGGAAGTAGCTATAAAAAGTCACTGGCTCTAGAATGGTCGTCTTGAAAATTTTTAAGATCAACTGCACATTCCCATGCTTATCAAAATTTAGAAAGATTAACCAGATTAAGGCTTCTGGAATTCTGAATAGAAACTTTTAGAGCTGGACATCATTGTTGCAACACTGAGACTTCTATTTCCGCTTTGCATAACTTTCCAAGAAAAATTACATGAGTTAATAAAGCAAATTATAATCATTCATTGTAGTTTTGCTCTGATGTCCTCAGATTTTCTGCCAGCTCTAGTGTGGGGCAGCGGTGAAATTCCCCCTGCCATTTTCTGTCCAGCAGAAAAACGCGCTTGGGCTGGTTCACCCAGTCATTTCAAACCCATTGGATGATTTGTTCCTCCCAAGGATCTCAACGCCCACTTAGCTTGTACCCAAGCAGTATCTCGCTGCCCGTTGGTGCTCCCCCAGAGCAACATATGCTATGGCCTAAGGGTTGAATATGGAAAACTCTTCCCATACCATGACCAAGCTATTATTGAAATGGCGCGGGTGGCGATGACACCTGCCAGCTTCATTGATTTCTGCCCCTATAAGGGGTATTTTGACCTCAGCTTCACCTGTGAAGCCAATGCTGCCACTGCAGCAACTGTGCCCCTGGTATTCCAGGGCACCCCTCTTCCCACAGCGCGGACCCAGCTTCCAGCAGACACCACTTTGGTGGTCCAGTTTGCTGGTTTTCCCACCCACCTCCCCCTGAAGTGCTCCACCAGGAGCTGATGGATAGTTTTGCAGACTACAGCTCCAACCCCATCTTGCAATTTGTGGTCCCAAATGGGACCACATGACTCACTGGGTCTCAGGAATATGCCACAATCAGCCCTGAATTTAGTAAAATCGCCATGTCAATTCCCCCATACACCATTATTCCTTCAGCACCTGACCATCCATTTTGGGCCCACATTGAGGGTGAACGGATGATCTGTTTGTCATATTTTGAGTTGGACCACTCAAAATGCAAGTGCCTCTCCTTAGCCGCTTCAAACGGATTAGACAACTCATCCACTGACCTCCAATCTGCCGCCCACCCTGTATAAGTTCCAGTATGGGGCACAATCCTACCTCCCCCTCCCCCAAAACCGGAAGCTGCAGCTGCACCTGCAGCCACCAATAACCCTCCTCCCCGCCCCAATACCACAAATGATTCCTCTAATCAAGCATCAGATTAAATCTTAGTTTGATCCCATACTTCCTCAAATGAATCAACCAAACCTCAATCGTATGCTGATTGCCCACTTCAAGTAACCAAAACCCATGGGTGTTATTGGCTGAAATTGATGAATCAGGTAAGCTAATTGAAGAACCATCTCTGCAAATTGAGCGGTTCATTGATGTAGAATGGGATATGAAATACCCCCCTCGACTATATACCCCACAGCCAAATGCCAAATCATTTTGCAGTGATCACCAGCTTGCAGCTGAAGCAGCTGCAACACCAGACTGTCGTCCCTTTCATAAAGCTGTCATCAAATCAGTGGCGATACTCACAGGAGGAATCCCACCTCCTGTTATCCCTGAAAGTCTTAGTCAAAAGAGTAAAATCACAGTAAAACAGTTATACAAAAATGTTATTAATGCTATCCAGAACGTGGCAATATAGCACGGAACCCAAAAGCTAAAATTACCCAAACCATCATTACAACATTCGTTAAACTCCCAGATGCCCAAATTAAAGCTGAAAAAGATTTAACTGAATATATCAGTGCCATTTTCTTAGCTGACAATTTTCACAAAATAACAATTATTAGTGATATCAAACCACATGCCGCCAATGCCCCAACATCATTACTGTCTGCATTGACATGTACTCAAATATGGGAGAAAAAAGCTGCTGCTGAAGATGAGCCCTCCAATCCCCCCTCCCCTTCCGCCATGCAGGGATAAGCAGTTTCCGCTGCCCACCTGGTTAAATGTTTTGTTCAAGTGTTTTACTCAATCCACTCATTTGGGCGTTTTGTTTGAACAAAATAGTTATGTTAGTTTCTAGTTTTAGTTTTGGTAATGTCCTTCCCCTGGTGGCTTAACTCAAATAAATATTGATGCAACGCTGATCTGAGGCCCTAGGTTACTGGAGCAAGGTTGACTTGGTTCAGGAGTGGGGGTCTCCACTAATGATTGCAAAGCAAGCAATGAGGGCGGTACAGCACGAGTGGGCTGATGCACTGGTTCATGGTTAACCTCTTCTTCTGGGGGTCCCTCCCCAAATAGCTCAGAATGAGCAGGGGCTGGAGCTGGAGGAGGTCATTGAAATCTGCCATCTTACACCTCACCTTTAATTTGTTATTCCTAAGTAATAAAATTCCCCTGTTCTTAATTAAATTACAGATTGAACAGTTGCACATCTATAAAGTATCTTTGCATTTCATGCACTCTATTATGCAGATACTCCAATTCACTTTTATGAGTAGTTTTAAGGTATAAAGTTCACGGATGTAACTCCATAGGTCATTGTTTGACTGGACAAGGTCTCCACTGTTTTGTTATAGCATCCAGACTAAGCCTCCTAATCCTTTGAAATTTTTTGTGTAACTGCTTGTTGATTTTTGATCCGTTGTAACTTGAACAGAAAATGGTTGGTGGTCTCAATGTTGCTTCCTAAGTTCTTTGCAGCCACTCTAATCTCTCAGTGAGTGTATTGGTCAAGAGCTTAAGCTGTATCAGCCTGACAAGTTATATCTCAATGAGTAAAAAGATACATTTGTCTCCTTCCTGAGGCAAGTCATCCCATGAATTCATTTATTGGTGACTCTGCAAATGTCTATGGCTTAATATAATATATCCAACTTTTCTGATTTAGATTTTAATATGTTTATTTAAATGCTGAAAGATTTAATTGCTAAGGTTTTAGTTTTATATCAGCCTGTCACACCCCTTGACAGCTGGCCTCAAGCTTCCTATTCAGGTCCTGTAGCGCTCTACATTTTGTTTGTTTCTGTTAAAACTTCCTCAATTAGGGCGTGGTGACAGAAAATGGTCAGTTGAGAGTTTCACATAGAGTGTTGGAGGTATCCAGCCAGGTATTGACTAGCTGAGATAGGCTACTAGCTTGTTATAATACTTAACTATGCCTTAAAGCCCAGAAAGTTTTATATTGTTGAATCAGCTGGTCCTGATTCTGCTGACTTTAGAATAAAGCAGATACTGAGCCAGATTATTTGTGGCCAAAGAGCCTCAATCCCTAGAGTAGCGTCTCCCCAATATCTCTCAACTGCTCTGCCATAAAGTTATAAGTCTTGAGGCGCTTTAATTGAGGAGAATATTAAAAGCTAATTTCCTCTAATGCCAGTCAATCAGAAGTGGGTAGAGCAACATAAAAGATGATGTATTGGTACCTCACCATTCTCTCTTTCTTGACTTGAGTTTATTTTAAGGGTAAAAAGTGCTTCAATTTACTACTACAGTACCTTGTATTGTGCACCATAAGTGTAGCAAGAGGCCCCTATCCGCTACTGCACAGCTTCAAGTTGACTGGTCAACTATATTTTTTTTATATAGAATCACTATTCAGAAAAGGTCTTAAATCTTTAGTATAAATAGACTACGCTAAAGATCATACAAATAATTTAAATTTTAAATTTTAAATTTTTTTTTAGATTTTTCAAGGTATGCCAACCCAGGGACAAACATTACAATACCCAATAAGCAAAAGAATCCAAATGAAAGAAATGAATTGATCAAAACCAAAAACCAAACAAAATAAAAAACCAAAAGCATATAACTCCAATCAGGCGGAGAGCAGAATACTGCCAACCCACCATAGCAGAGGGTGAGGGGGGTTGAGCAGCTCTTCTACAAGCATATTCTTTAATACAGAATAATTATAGCTGTAGAAATGGACAAAAGCGGAGAGCCAGGGTGTGAGGGCATCAGCGTGGTGGGGGTGTAGTTGGACAAAAAGTTGGTTACCTTGCTCAATATCATCTTGGTAGACAGCTTCAACAATTTTCGCTATGTGGTGTTCAACTTGAATGAGGGCTTTGAGAAGTTGGAAAATTTGATAAGACTTTGTCAGGTAATTTTGCAGATGGGTCAAAATCTGCTAATTGGGCCACATGCATGACCTCATCAGTGGCTTTAGTGGCCAATTTTGTGATTTACTCCTGTGCTGTTTTGGGGAAATCAGGGGGAACTCAACTATGCTCAGCCCATGGTGGAATTGAGAGATAAATTGGGCCACTGCTTTGCATAGGATTGGGCAATGGGATGAGGCAACCGCTGCTAAGATGAGCTGGTTGACAATTTGGTTGGTGATGGCATTGGGTTTAGGGGTGAATCACTTAGAGGATGGGGATTGGTCAAAATCAGAATTGAAAATTTTGGCCCAAACACAATTGAGCAGGCCAAGAGGTCCATTGGAGTCCTTATTGATAACAATGTTACCTGATTCATCAATCTTGGCTAATAATTCCCATAAATTTTGTCTCACAGGAATAGGGGATGGAGAATTTGGGTGGGCAGAAGTCAAATGGGATGCTTAGGTTCAAATGGTTGTACGGGCTTTTTTCTTATTGGTGTAAATGAAATTAGATGGATAGTGTGGGTGGGTTTGGTGGAGGCCAATTTATATTCTGGCCCATCAAACATGAACGTTGAGTGGGAGGGGAAAAAAAGCCCCATTTGGAATCTGTCAAATATGGCTCAGAGGCCACACCAAAGGAAGTGGCTTGGGGGCAAGAATTTTTGGAATGGTCAAGTCCAAAAATGAGTGGACAAATTTGGCGACCATTATCCACCCAAGCCCAAAAGAAATTCTCAGGCGTTGCAGTGATATGAGCATGGGGAGATCTGTTGGGCTATAGCAGGTGATGTAGGACATGGTGGCAGTGGCGCGAGGTAAAGCAAGGCACTCTGCTCCAGAAGGAATGGCGAAGACAAGGTTAGGCTGTGTCCCATAAGCCAGAAGCCCCGCCATTAACTGGTCATATAACAACTGTGGTGGTAGGTGAGGTGGGAGGTATGCAAAGAACACCACCAATGTGGTGTTGGAAGGAAGGTGAGTTTAGGTGATAGGGATAGGAGTATTTGTAAGTTAGGGAGTAGATGTTACTGCTGCAGCATCCTCCTCCATTTAAAAACCAAAATTAAAATAGCCCTTAAATGTGTATAAAATTGATAAGGCCAGCTGGTGTAAATGCAGTTATCGCTTCTTTGATATATCCTTGTCAGCATATGGGAACAGACGCCCATAGTCGGCTCTTAGGCAAAATCAGATGTTGGAATGAGGGAGGGCGAGAGGATGGGGGCAAGAAGGGTGGATGCACGCCAGGTGGAGTACTAAGTCCCATGGGGGGACAAAACGGCCTGAAGAAGATGGTGGGCTATTGTTGGGACCATCTAGTACTATAAAAAGATAGTGGGCTATTTGACCAAATGCAAATGCGTTTGCCCACAAGGTGGAAAATGCTAGGCGGTGGAGCACTGGTACCCCACATTGGAGCAGCAGGCGGTGGGTCCATGTGCATTTTTTTTGGAAAATGGGCGTGGCCAGATGGCATTGGAGAATTAAATTCTTTTATTCTTAATAAAATTTTACTCAAATTGAGATTGAGCAGAAAGAAAAGTAGGACCTTCAAATAAACTATAAGATTTAATAATTGTGGTAATCCTTTATCTAAAATAGGCAAATAATATTTATAATAAAATTAATTTATTAAAAAAGCAGTATTTAATGATGAGGATCATTGACTATCATACAATGCAAATATACAAAGACGTTTATAAAGTTATGAAAATGGTTCAAATAGATGTTAAGGGTGTTAAGTTTTTAGCCAATGGTGCAAGCTAAAATAACTTAACAAGGGAATTGAGGATATATACTCACTTTATAGATTAAAATCCAGCTTAGAATCAGGAAGTAGATTCTACATTAATCATCATTAATAGTCAGTAACTTTGGCATGATCACCGTTCTTAAGTCTATTGGGAACAACAAATATGAGAATTGCTGTCTTCATAATAAAAGTAGCGATTATTCCTTTTAATTGTAACTACTTCTCTGGAAAGTAGGACTGAGAATTCTCTTTAGAAATATAAACACACACAACTATCTAATGTAGATAATAGACAACAGATAAGAACATCAGGAAAACGACAGATGAACAACAATAATTAATAGACTATGGTACAATAGGTATCAATGATCAACATTTAAATTATAGATAGATGATAAGTGATGTTTTATTAATTGGACAGACATTGGTATTATATACCTCTCAGGCAGCTCATAACCAAAATCATCTATTAAATGAGTTCATTCATATTATGCCAATCCTCTGCTGGTCATGGAAAAAATGTGAAATATTCACAAGTCAATTTGACCCAAGAATTAACTAAAAATAACAATTATTTTAGCCTGATTGATGGCAATTTTGATTTAATTATTGGGACAATTTTGGACGCAAAACTCAATATTAAAATCTTCATTATTATTGCTATGTCATAACTTGACATATAACAATAAATGGGGATAAAAAGATATATGACTAATAAACATGAAGCACACCTAAATGAAATGTCAGCAGGCTTTTATAGCACTAAGTACGCCCTTAATCAGGACGTCTATTTTCAAGTGCTTAATAAATTTATTTTATTAATTGAACCCAAAATTCTGCCTTAGTGCATTAATATTAGTGCACTAATTTAAGAGTTGCAAATTATTTAATGCCATAAGACCACTTTGCACTCAAGTGCCTGTTAATTGAGCACACTAATATTATATTATAGAAAGTATTATCTACTATAATTGATATTATTTAAGTATAATTGAGGTGGTTTTGAGATGATTATCATTATGCAGATTTTGCAGATAAATAGGAAGCATCAAGGGATTTATCAAAGTAATCTACCAGCATTGATGGTTTTCTCAAAGGGTTTATTTTTGAGGCAACCATTAAAATCTAACATTTATTCCCTACTTGACTGGAATATAAACCCTATTTTCTGATTTTTCTTTAATGTCTTTAAATAGTACCAATTCCACTTATTGTAATTTCCTTGCTGATCTTATTTCCAAACAACGTCATTGGCTTAACCAGATGTACAAGTCTATGCATATGAATATGTTTTTAGGCTCCAATCAGGAGTCTGAATTGGGTCAGTTTATTCCTGTGCCAACTAAACCGCCGTCTACTTGGCCCAAAACCATTGTTAAGGAGGAGGTTATTCCAGGCATCAATATTTCTCAAGGATCTGTGAGCTATGAACTTTGGTCACGCTTATCAGCAATGCTTCAAGTGGACAATTTTCAGCTGCATCTTTGACCCCAGAGATGCAAATTTATTGCTACCATCCCTTTATCAGGATGGGGACTTCCTGGAAGAGTTTATCTTCGCCCTCAACCATTTTTCAGTATCTCAGGATTATTCTGCAACTATGGTCTCATCAAATTTCTCACATTGAGGTCAACTTCATAAACAAATGTGGTCCAATTATGAGCACCTTTTTGTCCCCATTCATCTCCTATTAGCTGCAGATGCCTCTGCTTAGCCACAAGATCTAATACAGGCTGACACTTTTTGGAGGAGACTTTAGTCACCTGGTCAGTAACTCTAAAAAATAAGCCCAATTATGTCTCATTTCTTGGGCTAAACACTCATGACATCCATGACATTCATTTTGGCTTAGACATTCAAGTGGCTTTTGAAGCCCTACATATTGGTACCACTGATGACTATCTTACCTGGATTGCATTATTTGACCATCTCATGCAGACTTTCCATGAGCGGATGCTTTTGGGACAATTATTGCATGTACCCCTCTTATTTAATGGTGGATAGCCCAAGTCTATTGTGACCAATTGGCACCCCCAAAAAATTATCAGTACTGGACTGATTTTCTGATCAACTGTTTTTTTCTTGGAATTTATTTTTCTCCTGATTATGGCTCAATTGGATCATCTTTAATGGTTTATGTGCACCAAAGCCAATGTTTGCTTGGAATTTGCAAGTACTGCTCACAGCGCATCTGTTTTATGCTGCAATGCCCTGTTTCTTGTTGCACAACAATAAGATTGGGACAAATTAGTTCATGCAGATGAAAATCTGGTCCTGAGTCACCTTCCACCTCAAAGCTAAGAAATAACGCTCTTTTTTTATATGAGGTGGGCAAACCTGGGGATGACACCACACTGATTAGGGAAGTGAAGAAAATGGGAAAGGAGAATAAAACCCGGAAAACCTCCATGCATGGCATATGATAGGCCAGGAACTCCATGGACCGCCTTTGCTATTTGCTATCTCAGTTCAGGGCATTGGTGCGCAAAACCAACACAGTCAAAATTGTCCCCTACCCAAATTCCATTACCAGGATTGAACTTGGGAGGCAGTGGTAGAGGGTCCATAGAGAAATAAAGCTTTTATTAATTAAATATCTTTCTATAAATCATATATATTTTCTAAATAATTCTTCAATATACTTATATCATTTCTTTTTATTACTTTCTTTATATATATATTTAACTATATGTTTGTTTCATATAATTTTTGTCTATCGTTTTTTTAGTACTAGATGGTAATTTTTGTCTATCTTTATTAGTTTAACTTTTGTTCAAAAAAATGTTTTATTCATCCTCCTTAAGTGGCAAGTCTCCTATACATTCTTAGGAATTTAGTATAGACTTAATTAAAGACATGTAACAATTTTTTACATTATGGTATAAATGAAGTTTAAGGTTTTTTCAATAATGTCAAAAGGACCAACTTAAATTCAATTTAACTTGTTGATCTGGCCCAAACCGTGGGTATTAATTAATAGTATTTTGTCACCTACAACGAATATAGAAGATTGTACCTGTTTTTATGATCCTTTTCATGTCTAGCCTTACAAAGTTTGAAGTTATTATTGAAAGCCAGGGCTTGCAGTTTGATTAAGGTTTCAGAAATCTTCTTGATACGCTGAAAATAGTTCAAACCTTGAGGGTTCATTTAGCAAAGAATACAACAATGGCGGTAAGGCTGGGTGCTTCCCATATAAAAGTTTGAAATGAGAAATCTTTAAATTTAATTGATAAGAGACATTGTAGGCAAAAATGGCCAAACTGAGTAATGTACGCCATTTGGTGGGCTTCTGATAATTTAGCTTCCTTAGGATATTATAAGTGTTTCATTAACGTGTTACACTGAACCATTTGTTTCTGGGTGGTATGGAGTTGACAGAATACCATGCACTCCCATTAACTCATTGATCTTCTAGAGAATAACTGCAATGAAATCATTTATTAACAGGGGAGGATACCCAGTGGTAGAATATGGACCATCTACCACTGCCCTTCCAATTTTGGTCCTGCTAGATCAACTTTAGGTAGGGGATAATTATGACTGTGTTAGATTTGCACACCAAAGCCCTGAATTGAGATAGAAAATAGCAAAGGTGGTCCATGGAGTTCCTGGCCTATCATATGCCGCACATGGAGGTTTTCCAGGTTTTATATTTCTTTCCTATTTTCTTCACTTCCCTTCATTGGTGCAGTTCATCCCCAGGTCGTCCCACCTCAAATAAAAAGCTAATAATTTAAAAATTTAAAACTTGTTCATTCTCTGTTAATATGAATTGAGGACATCAGTGCCAATGAATAACTTGCTCTAAGATAAATCTAGCGGTTATTGAGGCTCATAAGTCCCAAATAGCCCTGGCTTCAACCCATTTAGTCAGGTGATCAATTGCCACAATAATGTAACTGGCTTATGCATTGCTAATCAGGAGGTGTCTAACCAAAATCAATAGCTATGGTGTGCCAAGCAAATCTTGGCCAAACAAGCTGGTAAAAAGTGGCTTTTTAAAAAGCTTTCCACTTAACACTCTTGGAAACAACTCAATATTTCATGGATCTCAAAATGCATTGCCTCTCATTAATACTTTTACTTATGTTGCTCCTTTGATTTCTTGAATCCTCCATGCCCAGTGGCTTATGAGCAACCAAAATTAGATATTTAGGCTGAAGGATGGGGAAATGCATACCTTCCAGTCAATAACCTTAAATAGAATTCTCCTTTCAGTGTGGGTGTCCTTTATAATTTGAAGAAATTTTTTTGCTTGCATTTGGACCCCTTGGTAAGATTAAAATGCATCAGATGTGAATTGTCCTTTTAGGTTTTTTAATAAAATTAGGTGTTATTTATAGTATTATATAATCTTATCAATATATTGTATATATATATTTCATTTTTTTAATTTTATCTCACCCTATACCACCTGTGATAGAATTCAAGGGTTACTAGGGCGGTTTTAATTGTTTTTTTCAGTGATCTGCCTATTAAGGGTTAAATTTTAGCTGGAAAACTGACAGAATGTCTTTCTTTGCCAGGCTATAATCCAATTAAATTTAGACATGACTTCAAAAGTAGAGGATCCATTCTTTGCTCTGGAGAAAAAGGGTCAAGAGCCATCTGCGATTTCCTAAAAAAGCCGTATATGATTTGAATATTTTATTTGAAATTAGGATGTATCTGTCAGGCAAACAGAAAGTAAAAATTAGACCAGCATGCCAGCCTAGGTTCCAACGCGCCCAGATGGCATACCAGAATGCCAAAGGCACTGCTGCTGGTATGACAAATATGGAACTGGGAAGGACTTTCCCAATATCTGCTGGTGAGCCAGAATCTCATATAGGCACATAAGGTAATACCAGACAAGTATAGCCATTAACCCTGAGGGGAGTGAGGGTCAGCGGAAAAAGTGGCTTATTTTTCAACATAAAAACTGGATTTTTAGGAAAGGGTTTTAATGGAAAAATTTTAGGAAAGAAAAACTGACCAACAATTTTCTTAGTGCAATGCAACTGATTAGGTAGTCAATTTAGAGGGAAAATAAGCCAGAATTGGGTCCCGCAAGTTCAACTTAACTGGAAAATTGTTCAGGAATGGGAAAAGATAATTTACTTAGAACTGACATTGAAGAAGAAGGTGGAAGGCTGAGTCACTATTGGTTCAACCTTGAATGTCCAAACTGAGGCTCAACTCCATTTCCAATGATTAGCGCGATGGCGTTTATCCTGACAAGCAGCAGGAATCCCCAAGGCCACCCCATGTAGGGGCAGGCCCATTTGGTTGGAACCAGGTTCAGGACGCCCAACCCACCCATGATTAGTCACTGGGCCATTCATTCAGTCAGTGACGTTGCATCAGGCACAACACCCAATTTGCCGGTGGGGAGCCTTGAACCCTCATCAATGGTGTCTGATGCTGTTACCTGCCTGTCAGGGATGATCCCCAACAATTTTGGGAGGGGGGCTGATTTTTTTGATTATCAGGTTAACTAAATTGAAACTGTTAGGCATTCCAGCTGATATATCAGTATTCATACCTTTTCAACCATTTGAAATCCAAATATTGGGCTTATTGTCACTCAAATTAGTTCTGATAACTTTCATTTCAGTGATCTTGGCACATATTTCACTGATTCCCCATAGCAGTTCTGCTGAGGTGAGTGTGGGTACTGGGGGAGAGATCTGAAGCGGAAGAGCTGTTACCCAGCGCTTGTCTACCACATGAGCGAGATCGCCCTGAGAAATGAGGGGTACAGCCATCCTCTTTGGTGCCTTCTTGCTAGGGAATGGGAAAATGGCCTGATCAATGCCCAGAGGACGTTCCCCAGGATTTACATTACCCTTTCCTTTTTCCAAAGGAAGGGCGCCACCACCGGAAAACTGCATGAGAGCCACATTCTTGTGCGCCTTGGGTAAACTGATTGTCATTACCATTGCAGGTTTGTGGGGAGGGCGGGGAGCATTGGGGTGGGATTCATGAAACGCTTCAATCTATTACATACTGTTTGTACAATCACGCGCCTTGACCCAACTGTTCTCATAGGCTGGATAACCTTTCCAAGCCACAAGATATTGAACGGAATGGTGGGACTTATGCAAAGCCAGGATATTCTCCACCTCAGCCTCTTCTGCATCATCAATGATGATCAGTTCAGGTTCCGTGGGAACTGTACCCTTGAAAGGTGATAGCTGGGAAATGTGGAAGATGGGGTGCTGTTTCCAGTGAGCTGGAAGCTTCAACTGGAACGCACCATTACCCAAGACCTCTTCCACCAAATGGGGACTGGAATGCTTACTTGAGAATTTATGGATAGGCGCTTGAATATGTAGTTGGCGGGTATCTAGCATATCATAGGAGCCCACTGTTATATCATGACCTGGGAGCCACCTACAATCCATGAGCTGCTTGTAGTCATAAATAACTTTGGTGAGGTATTCCTGCACCAAGGATTTTATTGACCAAATATGTTCAGCATGATCTGAGGCAGCTTGGTCCTCAGACAGCAAGCAAGGTACAACTGAAAATGAAGGATTGTAACCTACCATCGCTTCATAGGGCGAAAACCCGTAGAAGCATGCGTTCAATTGTTATAAAAGAATTGAGCAATGGGAAGGTCGTTGGCCCAGGTGTCCTGTGTGGCCACAGCATAGCAACGCAGGTACTGTTTGAGGACTTGGTTGACTCACTTGGTTTGTCCATCAGACTGGGGATGGTATGCTGTGGAACGGCAGGGAGATATTTTTAGGATAGATAGAAGTTCACTTCAGACTGCGCTAAGAACGTGAACCACAGTCGCTAATAATCTCCTGTGGGAGACCAAACATTGAGAACACGTGATGCACAAAAAGGCGGGCAGTCTCCTCTGAAGTAATCACAGAATTGCAAGGAATAAATAGGGAAAACTTTGTAAAATGATCCACCACCATCACCGCTGTGAATCTGTTAGAGCAGGGGAGTTTGACGATAAAGTCCATGGACACTGACGTCCATGGACCCTCTGCCTGCTGTAAGGGGTGTTAAAGACCATTTCTAGTGGAGCGGTCTAACTTAGCCCAAGCACAAGTAACACAATCGGCGATCCAGGCCAGAACTTCTTTTGTCAAACCTGCCCAATTGTAGGTCCACTTGATCATATCAATGCATTTCTTGGTACCAAGATGATCAACCATGGGGGGATAATGATGTGCGCGGAATACTTCAGTTTGGAAGGAGGGGGAACCCAAATGCATGACCAAAAATAAATAAGACCCTCCTTAAATGAGTATAGGAATGTTTATGCTTCTGGTGAGATAACCGCTCAACCAGCTCCACATCCTCAGGGCAGGCCATTTGACTGGCTAGAACCTGAGCAACTAATGGAGCGTCAGGGGCCAGAGTGACAGAAGAAATGACAGGGGGACAATTGACAGAATTTGGGTGGCAGGAATCATGGTAACAATATCCACTTCCTCTGGATCAGTGGAACAGTGGGCGAGGCTGTGGCTAAGGAAATTGGGAAGAGCGTTGAGCGCATCTTTTAAAAATTTGTATTTGAAATTAAAACTAAAAAGTCCCAATAGGTTCAGGCTTACTGATGCACCAATTTTCAAGGTTTACAAAAGTACAAGAGTGCCTGGTGGCCCATGTGGACTGTTAACTCACGTTGAGCACCCTGTAACAGATACCCTTCAACGAGTTAATGCCCATACAACAGCTGTCAACTCCTTGTCATAAATTGCCCAGGACTGCTCCGTAGAGGTGAACTTTTTGGAATAATAGGCAACCAGATGTTCCAAGCCATCATGTTCTTGGAGCAACACCGCCCCATGGCTACAGATGAGGAATCACATGCAATGGTATATAGCTTGGTGAGATCGGCGTGTTTTAGAATGGGAGGGGACACAAACACCTCTTTAATCGATTCAACGCCTGTTGGCATTTGGTTATTCAGCAAAACGGTACATATTTCCCTGTAAGGGGGTGGAGCGGCAGCAAGCTGGGAAAGTGCTTGGAAGAGCTTTTTAAGAAAATGATGGTTCTCAAGGAACTCTATAGTTGTTTCTAGGTAGTTGGGGTTGGCCATTCCTGGATAGAATCCAAATTATTGGGAGGGATTGCATAACCATCTTTAAGGACAAGGTTCCTAAGGAAGGTAACCTCCTCCTTATAGAACTCGCACTTGGAAGGCTTGACAAACAAGCCTGCCTTATGCAAGGCGGCCACAACTGCTTCCAAGTCAGTTGCATGTTGTTTGGGAGTCGGGGAGTGAACCAGGATGTCATCAATATATGCAACTGTGCAGGTAAACCAGAGGTCACCCAGTACATTGTCAATCATGCTTTAGAATGTAGCAGGAGCATTCTTCAGCCCAAAGGGCATTATGCAGAATTGGAAAATGCCTCACTTCATCCAGATTGCTGTTAACCATTCTTGCCCTTTCATTACCTAAATCTGGTTGAATGCATTGACAAGATCCAGCTTGGAAAACACCTGAGATTTGGCAATTGCTTGGCTTATCATCTGTTCTAAGGGCAGGGGTAAGGATTGGAAACAGTGATTTTATTTAAGTGTCCATAGTTCACAAAGGGGCGGAGAGAACCATCAGCTTTTTTGACAAATACAATGTGAGATGCAACTGGTGATGTCTCCTTGAACAACCACCCTTTTTTCAACATATCGTCTAACCAGGTGTTGAGCGCAGCCTCCTCCTCTGCTGTGTGGGGATACAACGGGCAGTTGATATTCACCAACTTCACTGTTGTACAAAAACCACAGTCAAATCTAGTGTGGGGAGGCAAACGATACACCTTTTTCAGAATTGAAAATGCTTTGATAACGCATTAAACTTTCTGGAAAATTGGATGGTATGCCTGTAGGAGAGACGAGGGACGTGATAGAACTGCGACCTTGAGCTTTCTTAATAGTGTCAATTAGGGGGAATTCACCCTCCAGTTGATCATTGACAAAAGACAGCATGTTAGACTCCAGGTGGATCATGACATGTTTCCAGCGCCACCATCCCACTCCTAAGATCACTGGAAACACCAAGTTCAGCATAGCAGAAAAGCGGTCACAGAAGCTGAACTGGTGTATTAGAAATGTGACTGGTTGTCAAACCAGGTATGAGGTATGGGAGGCTGACGATGCAACCATCACTGAAGGACCTGCTTCCAGGGCAAGTTCCAATTTCTGGTCCAGTTCTACATTCATAAAATTTCCTGCAGCTCCAGTGTTCACCAGGGCCTCAAAGGAGACGTGATGAGACCCAACACTAATCTTCATGGGTACTAAGAAGTAAGCAGAGTTCTCTTTATTGGTAGTTGCGGATGAATCCAGTGATACCGAATAGAAGGTAGTGGGGTCAGGGGAAATCGCTAGAATTTTGTGAAGGTAAACTCGTTGCAAGTTGGGGTGTCAGATCCTAATGACATGGTCAGAATAGCCGCGGCAACTATGGGGTATGGGTTTGAAGTTTTGAGTGGAACTGGACTATTGGTGATAGAGAAAATATTCTTCACAACCTGGTTCATTTGAAAAAGGAGGGACCATTGCTGCGCCAATATCTATGAGATAGGCGGAAATGGTTAAGAATAATGGTTGGTTGATTATGTCAGGTGAACAGCAAGTAAGAATTAGACCAGCCTGCCAGCCTAGGTGCCAACGCTCCTGGACAGCAGATCAGAATGCCAAAGTCACTGCTGCTAGTATGATGGATATGGAACTGGGAAGGAATTTCCCCAATATCTGCCAGTGAGCCAGAATCTCATATAAGCACATAAGGGATTACCAGAAGATTATGGCCATTAACCCTGAGGGGAGTGTGAGGGTCAGCGGAAAAAGTGGCTTATTTTTCAACATAAAAACTGGATTTTTAGGAAAGGGTTTTAATGGAAAATTTTAGGAAAGAAAAACTGACCAACAATTTTCTCAGTGCAATGCAACTGATTAAATGGTAGTCAATTTAGAGGGAAAACAAGCCAGGATTGGGTCCCGCAAGTTCAACCTAAACAGCAAATTGTTTGGGAATGGGGAACAGATAATTCACTGGGAACTGACATTGAAGAATTTAGCAGCAGGCTGAGTCGCTGTCAGTTCAATTTAAAGTGTCTGAACCAAGGCTCAACTTCATTTCCATTGATTGGTGTGACAGTGTTTAGGCCGTCAAGCAGCAGGAATCCCCCATGGCCACTCCATGTAGGGGAGGTCCCATTTTGGTTGGGAATGGGTTTGGGACACCCAACCTGCCCATGCTTGGTCGCTGGGCTATTTGTTTGGTCAGTGACGTTGCATCAGGTGCAATGCCCAATTTGTCATCGGGGAGCTCTAAATCTCATCAATGGTGTCTGATGCTGTTACCTGCCTGTTAATTATTGGCGTTTGAGCTCAATTCCACCGAGTTGGTTTTGAACAGGGTATGAGCCACTGAGCAACCAAATTGCATGATTTGAGGATCGCCGATTTATATCAATACTTAATAAAATATGTATGGAGCTATTGTGTCATGGAAACAGCTGATAAAAATTAAACTGGGTTCCCAGTCAGCGTGTGTAAGCACCCAGTGGAGAGCCCAGAATGCCAAGGGCACAGAGGTCCATGTGACTAGAAGAAGGGGGATCTAGTAGAGAAATGAGGAAAGTAAATGTTTATAAATGTACCAAAGGCCCCCAAGGCAAATCAGATGGTTGCAATGGGGGCAACCGCAAGTCTTGTGAGGCAACCCTCAAGGGCGGGAGAGGCATAGAGGATGATGACTCCTCCAGGGTGTGCAGTTGCTGGCCTTCAGTTATGAGTAGGTGGGTCTGTGCGCCAGAGGGGCGGCACAAGACCCACCATGTGAAAAGGGGTGCTGTTAAAGGGGATAATGGGCCCAAGATGATCATTGGGGCTGAGTTCCCCTTAGTCAAGGTACTCTGGGGCCCTTAGGTGGGTGGGATCAATGGCGGACAAGCCAGGTGTGGGGGCCAAGCTTGCGGGCCTTGGGGCGGGGGCACCCTGAGGCTGCTCTGACAGAGGAGCGCTCTCAGAAAGCCCGTCAGCGAAGCAAATGGATGGGTTTGCATTTAATGGATATGCAAAAATGGATGGAGAGTTGACTCCATCATCGAGAGCAAGGTGGATCACTACAGATATGATCCACTGCTGCGTTGTGGGGTCAAGTGACTGGACAACCCATTCAGCAATCATTGGGATAACTATTTGGGTGGCGACATGCTTTGCCAGATCAATCAGCAGAATTTGAATAGGAAAAAAACAGGCGGAGTCTGCAACAAGGCGTTTGTGGTAATCAACTTTATTTTGGCACAAAGTGCGAGGAGAATAGAGAATGAACTAACATTTGCCCATTGACAGAGCAGTTGCCTTAAGTATTGGGAGGTTGAGGATTGGCGATGGGGTTTGGTTGGCTGGCGGGTGGGGGAGTGGATGGATGATTTTCTAAAATCTTGGAAAAAATCAAAAGAACTTTTGCTGTTTTTCCCAAATTGTTGGGGCCAAACCATGTTGATGGTACTGATCTGGGCCTTGACCATTTGAGTCGGGCAGCTCAAGTGGTTCAGATTTCCTGGATCATCTTAAGAGGCTGTGGCCCTGGTGCTCAGTTGTCCGCAACCTGGTTCAAACTCTCAATTTGGTTGTCTATGCGATCTGAGCTTCTCAGATCCATTCTGAGGGGTGAGGGGCAACTAGTCTGAGTCACTGGTGGCCTGTTTAAAACCCAAATTGAGTTCTGATCTGATTCTTGAACCTGACCAGTCCAAACCAGCTTCATTAGCCCAGAATCTGCAGGCCGGGCTCTGATACTTGTGCTGGCAGTTTCTTCAAAATTTTGGTAAATTATCCCTGGTAAGTGGGGGGTCCCAGGGGCCCGCCCAAGGCCCCTGGCCTGCATGATCTCCTGGCAGGTCCCCTCTATTAATTTTATCAGGGTTGGGGAGGGGGAGGGGAGATATTTGGATATCTCTAGGTGGAAGGGAAGTCACCCAGCGCTCATCAACCACGTGCACCAGGTCGCTCAACTGCAACAGGGGTATACTTGGGCCCCTTTCAGTCTAAAAGGGATGCTGCTTTCTATCCAGTTGTAGGGGCTGGTCCCCAAGACTTACATTACCCTTTCCTTTTTTGACAGGGAGGAAGCCCCACCTGGGGCATGGACCAGGGCATAGTATTTGTGTCTCTCTGGGAGCTTTATGGCCAGGATGTCTGCAATCTTTTGGGGTGATGGGGGGCTTCCGGGTGGGAGTTGTGGAATTCTTCTATCAGGTCCTTGCAATTTGCGCAGTTGTGTGCACTCACCCAGCTGTTCTCATATGAGGGGTAGCCTTTCCAGGCAACCAGGTATTGAACAGATCTGCGGGACCTCTGGGAAGCCAGGATATCCTCCACCTCCAATTTCTGGGATTCCCAATGAGGATCAGCTCTGGTGATGTTGGCTTTTCCCCTTTGAAGGGGGTCAGGAGGAGGTGTGGAAGATGTTATGCTGCTTTCAGTGAGCGGGCAGCTTTAAAAATAGGATCCATTGCCTAAGTCCTTCTCCACCTCAAAGGGGCCAGAGCGTTTGGCTGCAAGTTTCCAGGTGGGGGCTTTTAAGGGAAGATTGCGGGTGTCCAGCATGACAAGGGAGCTGACTTTGATATTGTGTCCAGGTAGGCGATTCCAGTTGGCAAACTTTTTGTAGTCCTCAATGGACTTTGTCAAATGTTCATGAACCAGGTTGTGTGTCTCGCGGAGTGCACACACACGGTCTTTGGCTGCAGGGACTGTTGAGGAGAGCTGCAGGCCAACTTGGAAGGAGGGGTTGTAACCCAGGGTGGCATCAAAGGGGAGAGGTTGGTCGAGGAGTGGAGTGAATTGTTGTACACAAACTGTGCGAGGGGTAGGTCCCTAGCCCAAGTGTCCTGTGAGGCTGTCGCATAACAGCACAGGTACTGCTCCAGTACCTGGTTCACCCGCTCAGTCTGCCCATCAGACTGGGGGTGGTAGGCTGTGGATCTGCAGGGCTTGATGCTGAGGAGGGTTAGCAACTCTTCCCAGAACTGGGCGGTGAACTGGGGTCACCTGTCACTCACTATCTCTTTGGGGAGACCAAACATGGCAAAGACATGGTTGTCAAATAAATTTTGCGGTCTCCACCGCAGTAATAGAAGGAGAGGCAGGGGATGAAGAGGGCAAACTTGGTAAAACGATCAATGACTACCATAATAGCATCTGAGCAGTTGAGGGGGGAGCTCCACGATGAAATCTACTGAGACTGAGGTCCACGGGCCTTCTGCCTGCTGCAGGGTGTGTAGCAACCCCTTTTTTCCAGATTGGTCCAATTTTTGCTCTGGCACAGGTGACACAGCGGGAGATCCAGGCGGGGATGTCCTTTGAGGACTTTGGCCAATTGTAAGTTCTTTTTATTAGATCAGCGCACTTCTTGATGCCAGGGTGCCCTACGGTCTGGGGGACATGGTGTTCTTCAATAACACAGTTGTGTGTAGAGACGGGGGGACCTAAACCCAATTGCAGAACCAGATGGTTCCCTCCCGCAGGGTGTATGGGGCTCTCTTCTGACTTAAGGACTCTAAGTCAGTGTAAAGCTCTAACCCTTCAGGGCAACAGGTCTGGGCAGCGAGTATGCGAGGGAGAGAGCGGAGCATCAGGGGCAAGGTCAGCAAAGGCTACCATCGGAGGAGCCAAGGAGAGGATTTGGGGGGGGGCACTACAGTAGTAAGCTCTAGCAGGTCCTCTCCACCATTGGGTGATAGCGATAGGTTCCATTTGAGCATGTCCAGCAACACATTCAGGGGGCCTTTTATGAATTCATATTTAAAATGAAACCCACAGAGATCCTGGTATGTGCGAGTTTGGCGGTGCCCCAGCTTCTGGGGTTTGCAGTAGTATAGTAATGCCTTATGGTCAGTCCAAATGGTGATTTTGTGCTGGGCGCCTTGCAGGAGGTATTGCCAGTGAATGAGTGACCACGCCACTGCCGCTAGCTCCTTGTTGTATATTGGCCATGCTTGTTCTGTGGAAGTGAATTTGTGGGAGTAGTAGGCCACTGGGTGCTCGACCCCCTCATGCTCCTGTAGCAGCATGGCGCCCACTGCCACCGATGAGGCATCGCAGGCTACAATGAAGGGGTGGGAGGTGTCAGCATGCCGCAGGACTGGGGTGGTGAGGAAAACCTCCTTGATAGACTGAAGGCCTGCTGGCATTCTGGGGACCACTTGAAGGGGGCGTTTTTCCCAGTGAGGGGTGAAGGGGTGCCGCCAGTTGGGCGAGGGCTGGGAGAATTTTTTTAAGAATGTAATGGTGCTAAGGAAACTTTGGAGTTGTTTCTGTGTAGTAGGGGTAGGCCAAGACTGGAACGCCTCAAGCTTAGAGGGTGAAACAGCATATCCATCCTTCAGGATGAGGTTACCTGTAAAGGTCACTTCATCCCAGTAAAAAATCGCACTTTGAGGGTTTCACGAAGATCCCTGCTTTGTGGAGAGGGCTGCCACCACTGCTTCAAGATCCTTGGAATGTTTCTCAGGGGTAGGGGAGTGGATCAGAATATCATCAATGTAGGCTACAGCGCATGAGAAGCGCAAGTCCCCAAGCACATCATTGATGAGGTGTTGGAAGGTGGCTGGAGCGTTCTTCAGTCCGAAGGGCATCACTCTGAATTGAAAAAGACCCTGGCGGGTGTGGATAGCTGTGAGCCACTCTTGTCCTCTCACCACCCTCACTTGATTAAAGGCGTTCACCAGATCCAGTTTTGAGAAGACCTGGGATTTGGCGATGGCTTGAGCAATGGTCTGCTCTAAGGGCAACGGGTAGGGGTCAGGGATGGTGATGTTATTGAGGTGGCCATAGTTGATACAAGGGTGCAAGGTGTCATCTGCTTTCTGAGCAAAAACTATGGGGGAGGCGACCGGTGAAGGTTTCTTGATAAGCCAATCTTTCCTAGCATTCTATCTAGCCAAGTCCCAGGCCTTGTCCTCTTCCTCTGTGTAGGGGTAGAGGGGGCAGTTGATCTTGACTAGGTCAACTTTCAGCTGAAACGTTAGATCATACTTGGAGTGTAGGGGGAGCTTGGAAGCCAGCGACACGTTAAAGATGGACTTATAGGGGTTAGGAAGGGTGGGAAGTCCAAAGGGAGGTCAATGGGAGTGGGGTCTGGGGGAGAAATAGAGCTGAGGGATGTGTCAAGGGGGAGGGTTTTCAACAAGGGAAACTCTCCACTCAACTTGAGGTTTGAGAACAACAAGGAGTTATTAGCAAGATTGATGTGGAACTTCTGTCACCGCCACCAGCCCACCCCAAGATCACAGGGTAAAGCAAGTCCTGTATGGCTGAGAAGTGGTCACAGAACCCAAAGTTGTGGACATAGAAGTGTAATGGGCGTCAGACGTGGTAGGACTTCATGGGCTCCAATGAAGCACCAAGGACCAAAGATGCTTCTTCCATTGCCAGGTCCAAGGAATGCACCACATTGAGGTCAATAAAGTTGCCTGCTGCTCCAGTGTCGAGGAGGGCTTGCATGGTAAATTAACCTGAACCTGAGGGGAAGGAGTTAGGGAACAAGAAGTAGGCTTGATCTTCTTTATTGGGGTGGGCAAGAAAGAGCAGCCGAGGAGGGAGCATGACCCATCAATAGAAGAGATTGACAAAGAGGCGCCGGGCTGGTCTGGAGCTGGGGAGGGGTTTCTGCTTCCTCCTTGTCCCAAATGGGGCAGCAAGGGTTGATGCATATGCCCGCTCCACTCTCTTTGAGGGGGGCCTCAAGGTTAACTGGGGGTGGTGGCGCCAGGGTGGGCAGGCTCTGAGCTTTGGGGGATCAAGGGCCCACTTTCCTGATCTGGGGTGAGAGCAGGGGGTGCAGCAGGCAGGGGCTCTTCCAAGGGGAGGGTACCCAAGGTGGGTACAGAGGGGACGCAGAGGGCGGCGAGACCTGGGGGGGCTTCCCTTGACTGTGACCACTGGCATGGGGAGAGGGGTGGCACGCGGAACCTCAAGAGCTGCAACAGCACACATGGGTGTATGGAAGGGCCTGGCCCCAATTGCATGAGCCACCAAGAATGCAATTTCTAAGGACCCAGGGAGGGGGTCCCAAGATGCTGGGCAGCCGCAGTGGGGTCCAAGGCAGCTCAGAAGCGGAGATGGCAATCTTGAGGGGATGGGCACCGTGGGGGCCAGGACCATGAAGGCTTCAATCAGGGGAGGGCAGGTCCATGGCTGTTTGCCCTAGTGTGAACAAACGGAGGAGACGCGCTGGTCTAGACTCAGGGGCCTGGACCGCTGAAGTAACCAGCGCCAGCAGGGGGTGGGGTTCCAGACTTAGCAGCAGAGTGGAGCACTCCCCTGACCCAGCAATGGGCGTCCCCATCTAGGGCATCAAGGAGAGCTACGCTATGCTGGGCATCAGAAGGAGGGAGTTTTCCCCCCATCGGCAGTGAAGCGCACCTGAAGTTCCACCAGGACACCCATGATTTGGTTGGCCACCTCATCAGAAGGGGTAGGGGACTCCCAACCCTATCATGTTGACTGATGGGGTGACACTTGACGCCAGGGGGTCTGCAGGGTGGGGACCAGGTCAACACAAACTGGCGGCATGCTTGGATGAATGAGGCTGCCAACCAGCAGGAGAAGGCCAGGTTGCAGAGAGAGAGTACATTTAAGGTTAGGGCGTAGGCCAACGCTTCACCAGTGCCAGCAAGGAGGGTGGAGAAGGCTGAGGTTATGGGTCAGTTCATTATGTCATGGAAATGGCTGATAAGAATTAGACTGGGCTTCCAGTCAGCGTGTGTAAGCACCCAGTGGAGAGCCCAGAATGCCAAGGGCACAGCGGTCCATGCGACTGGAAGAAGGGGGATCTAGTAGGGAAATGAGGAAAGTAAATGTTTATAAATGTACCAAAGGCCCCCAAGGCAAACCAGATAGTTTTAATGGGGGCAACCGCGAGTCTTACGGGGGCAACCCCCAAGGGCGGGAGAGGCAGGGAGGATGACTTCTCCAGGGTGCGCAGTTGCTGGTCTTCAGTTATGGGTAGGTGGGTTTGTGCTCCAGAGAGGGCGGCACAAAACCCACCGCATGAACAGGGTGCTGTCGAAGGGGATAATGGGCCCAAGATGAGCATTGGGGCTGAGTTCCCCTTAATCAAGGTACTCTGGGGCCCTTAGGTGGGTGGGATCAGTGGCGGACAAGCCAGGTGTGGGGGCCAAGCTTGCGGGCCTTGGGGCGGGGGCACCCTGAGGTTGCTCTGACAGAGGAGCGCTCTCAGAAAGCCCGTCAGCGAAGCAAATGGATGGGTTTGCATTAAATGGATATGCGAAAATGGATAGAGAGTTGACTCCATCATCGAGAGCAAGGTGGATCACTACAGATATGATCCACTGCTGCGTTGTGGGGTCAAGTGACTGGACAACCCATTCAGCAATCATTGGGATAACTATTTGGGTGGCGACATGCTTTGCCAGATCAATCAGCAGAATTTGAATAGGAAAAAACAGGCGGAGTCTGTGACAAGGCATTCAGGGTAATTGACTTTATTTTGGCACAAAGTGTGAGGAGAATATAGAATGAACTAACAACTGCCCATTGACAGAGCAGTTGCCTTAAGTATTGGGAGGTTGGGGATTGGCGATGGGGTTTGGTTGGCTGGCGGGTGGGGGAGTGGATGGATGATTTTCTAAAATCTTGGAAAAAAATCAAAAGAACTTTTGCTGTTTTTCCCAAATTGTTGGGGCCAGACCAGGTTGATGGTACTGATCTGGGCCTTGACCATTTGAGTCGAGCAGATCAAGTGGTTCAGATTTCCTGGATCATCCTGGGAGGCTGTGGCCCTGGTGCTCAGTTGTCCGCAACCTGGTTCAAACTCTCAATTTGTTGTCTATGCGATCTGAGCTTCTCAGATCCGTTCTGAGGGGTGGGGCAACTAGTCTGAGTCACTGGTGGCCTGGTTCAAACCCAAATTGAGTTTGATCTAATTCTTGGACCTGACCAGTCTGGACTGGCTCCATTAGCCCAGAATCCGCAGGCTGGGCTCCAATACTTGCGCTGGCAGTTTCTTCAAAATTTTGGCAAATTTCCCTGGTAAGTGAAGCTCCCAGGGGCCCGCCCCAGGCCCCTGGCCTGCATGATCTCCTGGCAGGTCCCCTCTATTAATTTTATCAGGGTTGGGGAGGAGAGAGATTTGGATATCTCTAGGTGGAAGGGCAGTCACCCAGCGCTCATCAACCACATGCGCCAGGTTGCTCAACTGTAACAGGGGGTCCACTTGGGCCCCTTTTGGTCCAAAAAAGGATGCTGCTCCCTATCCAGTTGTAGGGGCTGGTCCCAAGACTTACATATCGCCCCTTATTTTATCCTTTATTTTAATATTAATCACAGACTTATCTGCACGCTCCTCTTCTTGTAAAACCTCCTCAACTTTAACTTCCAACAGACTCTTTATACCTAGGTTCCCCAGCTGTATGCATCCTTGTCTTGGTACTCTTATGTTTTGCTTCCCATTTCAACTTACTCTCATTTGTATCGAATCTCAGCATAAATCCTCTTGATTCGCTGAATGCCTCATTTTGAAGCGCTTATATTCCCAGTATTGGTTTGATTCCAGCGGATTCCATCCGTTCTGCCATATTAACTTAGGGCTTATCATCCAGTCATATTGGAATCGCGACATTACCCCTCCTTGACTGGATGATAAGTTCTTACTGTTTGTATGCTCAAAGGAACTTCGCGTGGACTCAGTTGATAACCTGACCCCATCAGGTTCCTTAATTGTGTAGACATTTAAGCCAGTATTCTCAAAATCTCAAACATGCCAACTCAAATGTCAGAGAGCTTATTTTTATGTATAAATCCATGCTGGTCATGGAATAGTATGTGATTCCCTACAGCGAACAATGGAAGACTGCTCTGGCGCTTCTGGTCAGCCGCCTGGTCATAGATTTTCTTTGCTAGACTGCTAAAGTAAGCTTCTGAATGCAACTTGATCAAAGTATCCATGAGTTGATTTAGATATCGCTGAGAATTTACCCCACCAGTGTCCTCTACACACAAATATAGCAAGTCAGGCAGAGCTGGATGTTGACTATAACCCAGTTGAAATAGGCTCTTACTGGTGGCCAAATGATAGCTGATATTATATGCGAATACCGCCGTGGGTAGGAGGGCGCTCCATTCCAAGGGTCAATCATTTACCAATTTTATGGAGAATGTTCACCAAAGTTCCGTTAACCCGCTCCACCATTCCATTAGATTCTGGGTGATATGGGGTGGTCAAAACCCCACGGATTGCCATCAGCTTGTTCAACTTTGGAAGAATGTGCGAGGTGAGATTGGTTCTGTTATCTGTTAAAATGAATTTTAGGCAGCCGTGTTGCTGTATAACACATTCCATGATGAATTTGGCAATAGTAACCGCGCCCAAATCGTTGATGGCCCTGGCCTCCACCCATTGAGTCAAATGATCTATGGCGACGATAATATATTTAGTCTGATTAGTACTAGTTGGCAGAGGTCCTACTACATCAATAGAAGCGGTATGCCAAGTGAACCGGGGTTTGACCAGCTGATATGTGGTTCTCTTATAAAATGGTTTTTCCACTTGACGCTGATGAAGACAACTAATTGTTTCCATTACGTCATAATGCATGCTCTCCCAGTAATATCAGGATCACAACATTTCAAGTGTTTTCCACAACCCTCCATGGCCTACAGCCTGATGAGCATCCATAATTATTGCAGGTCAGCCTGAAGGCTTAGGGAAAACTCAATGTTTGGTCGCCGATCTGCTTATATAGTTCTCCTTCACATAGAAAGGTATCCGCCCTAAGAACGTCTAGTACCTTGATCACATGCGGCGGCTCATCCTGGTATTTATTTTCCACCATCTTCTCATACATTATGTTGGCTAGATCCGCTGTGATTGTGACTGTTGGCAGCCTAGAGAGACAATCCACATTTTGATGTTTTGCTCCTGGTCAATGCAAGATCTCAAAACCATATGCTTGCAGCTTCAACGCCCAACGTGCAAGCCGTCCCTCAAGTTCACAAAGATTCTGTAGCCAGCGCAAGGAAGCATGGTCTGTTATGACTTGGAATTGTACCCCATGTAGGTGTACTCAAAACTGTTTATAATTGTAAACTACTGCTAAACATTCTCGCTCAGTAACGGTGTAATTCTGTTTGTGACAGTTCAAACTTTGACTACAGAAGGCAACAGGATGCTCCACGCCATCATCATCCTTCTGAGATAATACTGCCCCTATAGTGGAGAGCAAGGCATCCGTTTGCAATATGAACAGCTTATTGAAGTTGTGTATTGCAAAATGGGTGCACTTGCTAACGCGGTATGCAATACATTGAAAGCGTTCTGGCATCGTTCTGTCCAATTGAAAGAAAAGTTTTTCTTTAATAGCTCGAAAAGTGGGGCCCCAATGCAGCTGAAATTGGGAATGAACCATTAGTAATACCCAACCATTCCCAGAAACACTTGAATGTCCCGCTTATTCATTGGGCGAGTCATTCTGCTTATTGCTTTCACTTTAGCCAGCTGTGGTTTAAGCCCATGTGAATCCACGACAAACCTGAGGTATTCTAATTGTTCCTTAAAGAAATGGCACTTTTGAGGCTTAATTTTGATATTAGCGGCGGCAAGGCGCTGAAACACTTGCTCCAAGTGGTCTAGGTGCTCTGTAAATGTCTGCGAAAACACATTGATGTCATCAAGGTAAACCAAGACGCAGGACAGCTTTAAATCACCTAAAATCATATCCATGACATGCTGGAACGTAGCCGGAGCATTACACAACCCTTGCAGCATGCATGTCAGCTGAAACAATCTCTCTTGAGGTGATGATTGAACATTTCTCCCATTCCATTAATGGCAATTTAATCTGCCAATACCCCAAGATCAGATCCATGGCAGAACAATAGTTCTCCCCACCCAATCGGTCTTTAATGCATCATCAATCCGCGGAAGAGGGTAAGAATCCTCCTTTGTTACATTATTGAGTTTACATAGTCAATAACCATTCGATTTATGCCATCCTTCTTCTTTACTATGAGCACAGGTGACGCCCATGGACTGTTTGATGGCTCTAGCATTCCTTGCTCAATAAGTTTATCTACTTTGTCAGAGACAATCTCTTCCACTGCTTTCAAACATCTAATGAGTTGGGGAACAAATGGGAGGGTGATCCCCGTATCTATCCAATGTACCACCCCTTGAGCGCACCCCAGGTCATGATCATTATTAGTGAAAATATCCCCATACTTTTCAAATAAGGTCATAGCCTTATCTTGTTGTTCCGCTGATAATCCCGTGAGCACTTCCTGTGTTACTACAGTCAGTACGCCAAATGAGGAGTGAGACATAATCTAAGATCTTCCCATGAGCCAAAGTCATAAATATGACGAACTTCCCCAATAGGAACGAAGTGTAGGTAAGCCACCACTTGGTGCCACCTGATTGTTATTGTCTCCTTCTGTAGGTTTGCAAGCAGCACCTTCACCTCCCCATTCCCAGGAAACAATAACCCTGGATCCACATGTGGTTTTAGCCACAAGTGCTGATGAGGCGCCAGGATTTCTCCATAAAGCCCCTTAGGGGACTTCAATTTCGAGCCCAGTCCCTATTATGCCCTGGTGTCCAGAAGGTAAGTTTTAAAGGGTGCATTGCTCAAAGCAGGATTCCCTTATACTTATATATTTAGTTGGGAAGGATCTTAGTCCGCTGACTCAGTTGCTGGTAGCGAACAGGGATTACTCCATCACTGTATGTTAGATTGATCTGGCTGGAGTGGACTGGATCTGTTAGCATTCCACTAGAGAAAAATATACTGGGATTTGTTGACCAAATATGGTAAGGGCTTCTTCCGCCATATCTATCACAACGCCAAATTTCCTCATGAAAGCCGCGCTAACTAACATATAGTAGTGGTTATTTGGCAAAACATTACTGGAGAAGGCACCTGAACTGACCCAAATTGTTGAGGCAACGCGCTATGTGCTCCTTCCAACACAGTGCTGTGCGTTCCCATGGTCCCATATACTATGTGATGGTCCACATCCAGTTTCAACATAAGTTTAGCCACCAACCGGGTGGAGACTATGTTTACAGGTGCTCCCATGTCTATGATAGCGCGGATTTTCATGTTTTGAACGAATATATCGCAATAAGTACATTCTGAGTAAGAAGAATCATTGGTGTGTATTGCTTATATGTTCAAGGGCTTTGTGCTACTCAAAAAAGAAGAAATGCCCTTGACAACTTGAGGATACTCCCTAGCATTTTCTCCACTAGAATGGATATGGTAACCCCTATTAAAGGAGTGATGTTCAGTTAAGGATCCGGTTTGCTAATGCCAGTCTGTTCCAGGATCTGCCATGCATATGGCTTCTGCATGTCCTGGAGAAGCTCAGCGTGATGGGATGAGCCTTACTCATGGAAGCGGAAGCAGGGGTATCCAATGAAAGCTGCTGGTATAACACATCATCCGATTGAGGGTTAATTTCTGCCCAAAAAGATGTTTGGGGATTGTTGGGGACAAGTGATATGGACTTAGCGGAGCTAGAGCATCCCATCTCTATTCCGCTTAAACTTTTCCCTGCTCAATCATCCTAGTTGGCATTACATACACATGTGGTTGACTAGGGCAATTGGTTGCATAATGCCCTTTGTCCACACTGGAAGCAGGTGTTCATGAAAGGTGCGCATCTATAGTTTGGGGTGGAAGACCCAGGCCAATAATTGCCGGTAAGGTTCCAAGGTTGTGGATGAACTGGGGAAGCGTACCTGAGCCAGAAAGGGTATATTGACTCATATGAGGAACAAATACGTTCCAGTGGCTGATAACCCAGTTGCTGTGGCCTATACTCTGCAAGGGTTGGAGCAGGGGCAACAGCAATTTTTTGGGTTACATTGGGGGCACTGTTTATGGTGGAGAGCCATAAGGCGTTCACAATCTGAATAAGTCCGGTATCCCATTTAACACATGGGACATAGCATTATATAGTTCCCAATATGGTTCGACAGCTGCCATCATTGCTATAATTACATCTTCAGTGGTTAAGATATTGGCCCCAAGCAGAACGTGTGCTTCCACCAAAAACCACTCAGCAAATTCTGACAGAGTTTCATTTTGGTCAAACTGTATAGTCATAAAGTCAGCTTTTCATTGACACATCTGGGTACGCACCCAAACAACTGGATGATAATTGCTTTTACTTGTGTATAAGATACTGAGCTGTTGGGAAGATAGCAGGTCACCTGATCAGCGCTTTCCACATCCAAAGCATACAGCAACAATTTCGCTTTTTGTCGATCTGTAGCTCCTTCCACAGCAAATCCAAACCACTTAAAGTAACCGTGTAGGTTCACATCATGACTAAAAGGAGGTGATTTCTCAATATAAACAAATTTGCTTTGCTCTGTGAACTGTTCATTAATCAACTGTTGCAGCGTTTCATATTGTTGTTGCAATTTCTGGCGGACTTTTCTTTCTTTGTTCAGTTGCTGTTCCACAGCTTGTATTTGTAAAAGAACTTCTTCTTTTATATACTGTAAGCAGGGTTGCTGTCAGAATAGAGGAGGACTCCTCATTGTAGAGTAATAGGCTTTCTGATTATTTTCAACTGTAGTTGCTTAGTGGGCCCCCTGTAGTGAGCACCACTGTTAATTCTCGGCGTTTGAGCTTAATTCTGCAAGTTGGTTTTGCACAGGGTATGAGCTACTGAGCAACCAAATTGTACAATATGAGGATCGCCGATTTATATCTATACTTAATAAAATATGTATGGAGCTATCACCCCTTATTTTAACCTTAATTTTAATATTAATTGCAGACTTATCTGCGCGCTCCTCTTCTTGTAAAAACCTCCCTCACCTTTAACTTCCATCAGACTCTTTATACCTAGGTTCCCAAGCTGAATGCATCCTCAGCTTGGTACTCTTCTATTCTGCTTCCCTTTTCAACTTACTCTTATTTGTATCAAATCTCAGCATAAATCCTCCTGATTCGCTGAATGCCTCATTTTGAAGTGCTTAAATTCCCAGTATCAGTTTGATCCCAGCGGATTTCATCCGTTCCACCATATTGACTTAGAGTTTATCATCCAGTTATATTGGAATCGTGACAATTCCCATCAGGGATGATCCCTGATGATTTTGGGAGGAGTGATTTTTTTGATCATCATGTTAACTGAATCAAAACTGTTGGGCATTACAGCTGATAGATTGGTCTTCATACCTTTTCAACCATTTGAAATCCAAATATTGGGCTGATTGGCATTCAAATTAGTTCTGATCACTTTCATTTTGGCGATCTCAGCGCAGATTTTACTGATTCCCCATAGCAGTTCTACTGAGGGGTACTGGGGGCGGGATCCAAAGTGGAAGAGCTGTTACCCAGCACTTGTCTACCATGTGAGCGGGATCGCCCTGAGTAATGAGGGGTACAGCCATCCTCTTTGGTGCCTTCTTGCTCAGGAACAGGAAAATGGCCCAATCAATGCCCAGAGGATGTTCCCTGGGACTTACAGTATCAAAAACTTGGCTTATAGCGACTTAAGACTTTTTATTGCCAACTTTTCTGGCAAATAAGATATTTTGTTCTCCTCTTGGCCCAATTCTCCAGTAGTTAGAGCATTTTTTCTCTCAGTAGAATAGCATAAGGACTATTTGAAAAAAATGAAATTTTGTGTAAAGTTTTATTCCAATATAGGATAATTGCCTTCACTTGAGATGAAGGTTTTTCACCAGAGGATTTTCAACCATTGTTGAGGTTACTGGTTCAATGATGTCCATACTTCCATTTAAGTGAGAATCTTTGGTGTGGAAGAAAAATATACCTTTTAATATAACTTTGGGCATTTAAATAAATACAAACATTTTTCAGCATGATTTGAGTAAATAAAAAATTTATTTCTTCATCATTGTGGGTTTGATGACATCAAATGTGAAAGTCGAAACATAAGTTTTTGTCTAGTAGTTTCCATATTTTTAGGTAAATTCTTAAAAGTTGTAAATTATAAGCCAATCTAAGTAGTTGTGTTTAGCCTAGTATGCTTGATGCCCATGTAGTGAACACCAAAATGGTAAGTTTTTAGCTAATGGTGCAAGTTATAATAAATTACCAAGAGAATTGAGGATATATACTCACCTTTTAGATTAAACCCCTGCTTAAAATCAGAAAGTAGATTCTACATGAATCATCAATAATAGCCAAGTAACTTTAGTATGTGTCAAAATCTGAGGATCGCTCACTTAAAAATCAGTATCCTGCATGCTTATTTGGGATGAAGTTCCACCAGATGATCCTCAATATGGTTAGTGGCTTGCAGGATATTCACCATTTGGAAACTTACTAGGCCTAATAAAATAGCTATGACACTTATAGTCAATTTCAGGCATAATTTTCCCAATATAAATGGGAACTTCTTCTGAGGAAGGTTCAATACAAGCTGTGCTTTCATCTTGCCAACACTTCTCTAAAGGTAAGACTCTGCTAAAACCAAGAAGAGGATAAAATAAAATATCTTTTATTATAGTATATTTATTTGATAATTAGTCATTAGACCAGGCGCCAGTATTCATACCTCTAGGGCATCTCCTGGCCACATCTGAACACAAAATTTCAAAATATACTTTACCACCTCAGTTTGTATTTGAACTGATACAACTGAAACCTTTTCTTAAGTTTATTGGTGGCAAAATACTCTCAAGATCTGGAGGATTTCAGGTACAAAAATTGCAATAAAGCATGCAAAATTGATCTATGATCTTGATTTGAGATTTGTCATACTGCTGATGAAATATACTTTCTGTGAAATTCTTGCCTCAATTAAAGTAGATGAATAACCCTAATTGGGATGTGAGCAGGCCTCTACCTCAATAGTTTAGGTACTCCCTTTTGTGCAGTCCATGTGCAAGTGCTATTGTGCCAATTAATTGGATTAACATACGAATTTCACCCCTAGGGTGGAAAATTGATTACGTTTTTTGTTCATCTGATGGTCCATGTGATTTTTAGATGTTAACTTTGGGTCGTTCCCAAAAAATTTTGTATACAAGTTAGTTGATTGTGTTCCCAATAATTGGGACCAATTGATGAGATTTGATGCATAGGAAATTTGCCATAATATGCAAGCATATTTGGTCTGAATGCTTTAAAAATACTTGATTGAATTGACACTGAGATATTCAGCCTGAATTATATACTTGCAATAGGCTTTGAGGTGAGAGTATAGGTGTTAGCTCAAATGTTGAAAGGATAATCAGCCTAATCTGATAAAATTGTCAAGGGTTTATTTTTAAGCTACCACCAGAATCTGACAGTATGCACACCGTTTTTAAGTCTATTGGGAACAACAAATATGAGACCTGCTGCCTTAAACAATGAATAGCGATTAATCCTTTTAATTGGAACTATTCTCTGGCAAGTAGGACTGAGACTTCTCTTTGAGAGATATAAAAACACACAACTATCTAATTTATATGATAGACAGAAGATAAGAACATCAGACAAACAATAGATGGACAACAATAATAATTGATTTATAGTACAATAGGTATTAATGATCAATGTTTATATAATATATAGATGATAAGTGATGTTTTATTAATTAACCAGACGTTGGTATTATATACCTCTCAAGCAGCTATGACCAAATGTCATCTATTAGATTAGTTCAATCATATTATGCCAATCCTCTGCTGGTCATGGCAATAATCATGAGATATACTAAATCAATTTGACCCATGAATTAACTAAAAATAACGATTAATCAGCCTAATTGATGGCAGTTTAAATTCATATTTGGGACGATTTTAGATGCAAAACTCTGTATTAAAATCTTCCCAATTGAAGGTACATTATAATTTGACAAATAACAATAAATGGGGAATAAAAGATATATGACCAATAAAAATGACGCACACCTAACTGAAATGTCAGCAGGCCTTTTATAGCACTTTGTACACCCTTAATCAGGAAGTCTATGTTTGAGTGCTTAATAAATTGGTTTCATTAATCAAACTCAAAAATTTCTCCTTTGTGCATTAATATTAGTGCACTAATTCAAGAGGTGCAAATTAGTTAATGCCGTGAGACCACTTTGCACCCAAGTGCCTATTAATTGGGCACATTGATATTATATAATATCTATTATTATCTATGATAATTGATATGATTTAAGTACAAATGAGGAGGTTTTGAAATGAGTCTGATTACGTAGACTATGTAGATAAATTAGGAAGAATAAAGGGATCCAATAATGGGAGTAATCTATCAGCAATGATGTTTTTATTTAAGGGCTTAATTGAGTCAACCATCAAAATCTAACAATGGGTTCAACATAAATACTTTCTGTTTAGGGAATATATTTTAATGGAGTTAGGATTGAGTTATGTTCTCAAGTCAAGCCCTAATAGTTAAGTCAAGTCAATTATCCAACAAATAAGGAAGTCCAAATTTTACATATTAGTTATTGTTAAATTGCTCCATTAGGAAATTATCATTAAATTTCTAGTCTAGTATGTAAAATATGACTCAAAATCTAATTAAATTGGATGAGAGGGAATTGTTCCAAACAAACCACGGTGCAGAGATGCACGTCAAGATCAAGCCAGCCTTTATAATCCTGTAGACACTAAATAAAGATGTATTTAGATGGTGCCTTAGTTGTGGCCTACCTCTAGTCAAGATGTGGTAAATGTCAACTCAGTCTTTTGCTATCAGAATGAGACAGAAAAAAGTTCTCTGCTAGATAAAACTCAGAAAAAGGTGACTGTCAAGAAAAAAATCTCTGGCAACACCTATGGACGTGAATTGGAAGATCAAGATCTCAAAAAGTTGCATAGACATGGAAGGTGAACCAACTAACATAGGATAAAGAGACACAACCCTTGAATATTCAGGATTGGGTGATAAAAAAGATGAAATCTTTCCCCTAAAATTGAGCTTACTTGCGCCAAATCCATTTGTAAGCATAAGAAGGATCCTTACTAAAAAGGTTATGGTATCAAAATGACATTTCGCCCCTCCCCTAAACTATAAAGTTCAAAAAATATATATGTTTTACATATTTGTAGTTATAAATTATTTATTATTAAAATTATCAATAATTTTTATTTAATTAATTAATAAATACATAGCAGCTATAATTTCCACTAAACTAAAACTTTTGCCTATTGACATTGCGCGTTTTCTATGACTTCCAAAGCTTCTCAGAAGAATTACTGGCTCTCACTATGGGAAATTTTGAGTTAATCCACAAAATATTATCATCATATAAAATTTTATCCAAGAATCTGTAATATGAGGATATTTTTTTAATGGCTGATTAGAACTTGACTTGAGTTGAAGCTTCCTAAACCAGAAGAATTATTATCTCAACAAGACAATGACACTTCTCACATGGCCATGTACCAGCTGCATACAACTATAGGTTATCTAAGTGAAAGCTACAGTCTGATGATAATCAAAGGGTATATAGCCTTAAAGAGAGGATTAATCAGACTAAGGCCTTGTTAGTTCCCTTGCTTATGAAGTTTTATACTCTTCCTCTAGTTTAACCTCATCTGCAGTAAAAAAAGAGTCCAACGGTTAATTAAGGCATGTTTTGCACCCTGCCTTTTACACTTAATGCGATTTCTGGGGCTACATTGTTTAAAATGCGCTTACTGAAGCTCCAATGTCAACTACATTCCACCATTTTTAATTTTTATAACTCTTAATTGGCTTTTGGTCAAGCTAAATTGAGAGACATTATTGGATAATTGTTAAATCATCAATGAGGCTTAAACACACCTCACCCTTTTTCATTTTAGTGCAGCTGCCTTTATGAAAAACTAATTCACAAAAATTGGAAGGAGTGGAAATGAGGCGCAAAACAGATTAAGTCAGGTAATCAATGATATCAGAAACTAACAGAGTGAAATTTGACTTTGAAATGGATCAATGAAGATAAACAATAGAATATACCTTTTGTGTGATGTCTCATAAAGTCGAGAAAATGAGGGGTGGTTTCTAGTCCTCCCAGACCAACTGGCCAAAAAAGGCCATGATGAGAATTAAGTTTACATAGGGCCCTGAGGGCTTGTAGGTTCTTCTGGAGTGGGTAGTCAGTCAGAATACTCAGGATGGCATGGGCTTCCCAGCCCTCTTATCCCACCTGAGCCTATATAAACTTCCATAACAAATGCTCAAAAGAACCCATTGGACAACAAGGGCCTCCTGGATCCCTAGCCCTCATGTAGCATCAACTTGCCTTCCCAAGAATAGTTCCCATCTAATTGAGCATCTACCATTCAAGGCCTTTTGAGGATGTTTGGAACATAGGGTTAACTCCATTACAAATGAGTGTACAATGGATAATCATGAGAACCCCCGTGATCCTGACTTGAAAATTAAATCCTTGGGTGAGGCTCTGAGTTTCTTGGGTATATCCATCTTCCTTAATGAACCCCAAATTTAACAACTCAGATAGCAACATGTCTAAATAAAATCTTTCTATTTGAATTTAAGATATAAGTAGCCAGAAAGTCAGAAGCAACAATATTATCTTATAAACCTCCCTTCAAGATGATGTAGCTATTTTAGACAACATAATATAAAACATTAAATGACTAAGGACCCTGAGACTGATCCATTTGAGATTGGTTCCAGTGGGGCTCCCACTATTCATGTGCTATCCACGCCTACAACTGCAGAGAACCATATTGCTACCCATTTGATCCTATATCTAAAAACAAACTAACTCCTTACAAAGGAACCATTACCACCTTCCTGTAAGTGAATGAGAGTACTGTTGATTAGGTGACAGATGGACAAAAAGTTGAGCACCTTCCCTCCTGCCTCAGAGAATGCCCTTAAGAGATACAATGCCCTACCTTGTGATTTGCAAACCTGGACCAAGGTTAAGCGGTCTTATTAAGGAGTTCAGCAGTGACCAGACCCTGTCAATACAGAAGCAGGAGTTTAAGGCAATCCAGCTAAAGTGAGGTGAGACCCCAAACTATATTGGAAAAAATCTATCTTTAGCTGCATAAAATAGTTGCTTGCTAAAAGCTTTACCTCAAAGATACAATTACTGCCGCGTTGCTGCATCACCATATAAACTGGATACTCAGCTTTAGCGAAAATTTCAAGTTAGAACTTAATGAGTATTTGACACTAAAGAAGCTATAGTGGAATACACGTTGACCTTTTAAACATGATACTGCCACTGCCTCTCCCAGTCATCCTCATATCACGCCTTTAGTTGAAATAAAGAAGAAGAAAAATTTCATACTTTTCATATTATAATGTGCGGTTTCATACCGCTGAAGTCTGGTAAAAGGTGACGCTTTAAGAAAGTGGTAAAAATTAAGTCAACATGAAGCATGATGCTCTTCATGTGACCAAATTTCTGTGCCTTAGATTACAGATGCTTTCATCAATGAAACTAAAACTGAAAATAGCAATGACCAAGGATCTTAAAAAATACTTGCCTTAGTCTAATTCTTTTTGTACTTTAGTTTCGAATTCTCTAACTCACTGCCATATTCTAGAACATAGTAATTTCTAAATGACTAGAGAAAAGTATGTGTTCAATAAGTGAAGACTATTAATATCATTGATATAGGTTTTCAGATTAATGTTTTTAATCACTCAATTTGTAAGGAGAGTGTCTATAACTCTCCTGTTTCCAGTGTGGTGGTGCGCGGTGCACAGAGCCAACGCAAGGAACTAGCCTTTAATACCAAAGCTACTAGAGCCTGAAGAGTGTGCTGGAGCAATAATAACTAAAGCAAAAGAGTGCAATAAATAACCAACCAAAATAAATGCGTTGCACAAGGAGAGAAGAGTTAAACGTCCCAGGTTGGAGGGTACCTGGGCGAACAAACGGTGCACTAGGGGATAAGCTCATCATAGTTAAAATGTAATGGCTAATGTAGCGTGAGACCTCCTTGAAGGGGTCCACGCACAGGATCATTTGGAATAGCATTTAATAAAAATGGTAAAATGAGGAAATTTTAGTAGGAAGTTGACCAACAAGGAATGTTGGTTACAAAAAACAAATATAAACATTGTCAGGGTAATTTGGGGTCTGCCAAAGTGGTCCTAAGCACCGATTCACCAATAGGCAGATACTCCCATCCAAATTGGTATTCTACACCAACACTGACTTCACTCAAGTAATTGATTGAAGTTGTATCCGACCCAAACGCATAATTTTATAGATGTAATGAGTTTTGAAACCTTATTCCTCAACTAACTAAATTGAACCGTCCATATTAATAGAGTAAACCATCCATTTTAACGCCTGGGCTGATGCAAGGGGCTGTGAGTTAGGCGCCTCATTAGTACCAACATGGACATATTTGGCTTTTATCCAGCGTTGTTCTACTGAGTGCCTGAGGTCAGGAAGGTCCTGAAGCTTCACCGTCTAGGCCTCTTGTCTCCCAGCCTTATTATTGGGGTTGGTTCCCACTATCATGTAATTTAACCATGACATTACCTTATCCTCCTGATGGGGCTCAACCCCCCTCCTGGGGCTTGCACAAGGGAAAAGTTCTTTTGGGCTGGGGCCAACTTCATGGCGGCAACGGTAAGTTTGGGTTGAGATCCAGCAGCCTGTGGGAAACGCTTGTGGAAGGCTTGAATCAATCTTGGGCATTCACACAGTCATGCGCTGGGAACCAACTGTTCTCTGCAGCGTCAAAACTCTCCCAAGATACCAGGTACTCAAGTCTTCCTATAACATGGCGACAGCTACTATTTCTTCCACTTCTCACTCTGGTGCCCCATTCATGAGTTAGACCTCAGGAGTCTCTGGTGGGGGCCCTCAAACAACGTCAATTTTCTCTCATGAAAGACTGAGAAGATCTGAAATGAAGAAGAAAGATCTAACTGGTATGAGGCATGGCTCACCTTTCTAACAACGCGGTAAGGGCCAATCCTCTTTGGTCCCAGCTTCTTGCATGGCTGTTTGACAGGGATGTTACAAGCATCAAGCATCACAAGATCCCCTTCCTTATACGTGGGACCCACTTGGCGCTTCCCATCAGCGTTCTCCTTATATGCTTGCATTGCCGCCTCCAAACACATGGAAACCTCCTGGTGTACTTTCTTGGTAATCTTGGCAAAGTCCACCACTACTCCAACTTTGGATCCACAGCTGGGCTCCATGTTAAAGGCGGGATTAGAAACCATGGTTGGCGAAAAATGGGGAACAACTGATCAAAGAATGCAATGTGTTATTGTAACTAAACTGGGCTATAGGAAGATGAGAACCCCAATCTGAATGATCCGCAGCAGTGTAACACTGCAGGAACTGCTCCAAGCACTGGTTCACTCGTTCAATCTGCCCATCTGATTGAGGGTGATAGGCAGTCAAATGGCAGGGGCGGATCTGAAGAGTCTTACACAACAATCCAAAAGATGGAGGTAAATTTGGGGCCCCTGTTGCTGATAACTTCTTGGGGGACCCCCATGAAGTGCAAACACATTAGTGACGAAGAGTCTAGGCATTACAGCCGCGGTTGATGTAGTTCTGCAAGAAATAAAGTGGGCGAACTTTTTGAACCAATCCACCATCACCATGATGGCATCATAGCCATCAGAGGCAGGTAATTCCACAACGAAATCAACTGAGAGGGAAGTCCAGGGCCCATCAGTCTTTTAGACTGGTACCAACATCCCCACTAAAGGTTGATGATTGGTTTTCATCTGATTGCAGACCAGGCACTCCTTACAATACCACCCCACCTGAGCAGGCAAGCCCTTCCAATTGTAGGTGTGACGTATCAACTCCAAGGTCTTTGCTTTCCCAGGATGACCAATGGTGATTCCATCATGATGGTTCTTGATGATCTCCAGGCGCAGTGGTCCAGCAGGTACCCAAAGGCGCCCCTAAAACCACACCACCTCATCTTTTACGTGATAACCCCTGGATAGGTCTTCTTAATCTATAGCGCTCTTAGCAAGTACCATAGTATATTTGGCTGACAGCGGCTGAGAAAGGACTACCTTTCTGAACATACCATATTCTTCTGCGTTTTCCAGTGGTGCAAGCGCTGACCCGTTGGACAGGGGAGAGGGAAGTTGAGACAGAATTTTATTTGTAGTAATCATCACCTGTGTGTTGTGGACTTTTACCTCTTTTGGATCAGGAGCTAACTCAGGGTTGCGGCTTAAAGCATCCACCAAATCATTATCCATGACCTTAGTAAATTCATAAGAAAAGCCAAATTGGGCAAGGGTCTCATGCCACCGGGTCTGCCATGGGGTTTGGACATGAGGGGCACAGTAGTACAGCAGGGCATGGTGATCTGTACATATGTGGAACGGTTGGGTAGAGCCATGCAAGTGGTGACGCCAATATGTCAGCGCCTCCACCACTTCTAGTAACTCCTTGAAGTAAATGGCATAATTAAACTCAGGCAGAGACATTTTTTTTAGAAAAATATCCCACCAAATGCTCTATCCCATCTTCGCCTACTTGTAACAAGGCAGCCGCTATGGCGAAGTTGGAGGCATCAGTAGATACAACAAACTCTTTGAAAGAGTCGACATGGTGAAGTATGGACGTGGACAACAGGGTGCACTTCACATTATGTAAAGCATCCTCCAAAACGGAGGATCAATGAAGCACTTTTGCACCACTAGCCCTATACAAGGGCGCTTCCACCTCAGAAAGTTTTGGCGTAAACTTCTTGAGGAACGTACACGTCCCCAAAAAACTCCTCAATTCTTTTACTGAAGTGATGGTAGGCCACTCAAGAATCACCTTCTCCTTGTCTGGAATTACATGTGTCCCTGGTCAAACACAACGTTGCCCAGAAAAGTGACCTGGGACTTGAAAAAATCACATTTACTGATCTTTATCATAAGGCAGGCGGCCCTCAACCTCTCCACCACTTGCCAAAGGTGTACTGCATGGGACTCCTGATCAGGGGTAAACACCAGGATACCATCCATGTAGGCAACCGCGCATACCCCCAACAAGTCCCTAACGCTGCATTAATGCGGCGTTGAAAGATGGCAGGGGCATTCTTAAGCCCAAAGGGCATGACCTGAAACTGGAATATCCCTTTTCTGGTATGAATGCTGTTAACCACTCTTGTCTTTATTTAATCTGAATCTGTTTGATGTATTGAGGCAATCCATCTTGGAGAAGACCTTTGCCTTCTCCACATAGCGTGAAATCTGTGAATCCAATGGGATGAAATGGAGGTCTGGTACAGTAACGTTATTGAGGTTTCCATAGTCTGAGCAGAGGCGTAGAGTACCATCAGCCTTCTCAACAAAGAGAAGTATGGAGCACAAAGGGGAGTTACGCTGAAAAATCGCACCTTTGCTAAATGTTCCTTTACCCACACATATAACGCCTCTTTTTCTAGAATGGTCAAGGGGTAAATGGGAGAAGAAATACGCACCAGATCCACTGTGAGTTTGAATTTACAGTCATACTTGGAATGATCAGGTATTGCGTCAGCTGAAGCTGCATCAAAGAACGATTCCAAACCCTCCAAACAAGAAGGTAGGGGAACCACCACAGTGGGCTTCAGTATAGAGGAAAGGCTAAGGGTGTGAAGGGGCCAGTGGGGCAAGTCACCCTGAGCGCCAGCCTTAGACAAAGGAACAACTAATGTGCGACCATTCTTTAATGTTAGGGAAAGGTTATTTTCTTTCAAGTTGGTTTTAACGTCAAACTTCCGCCACCACTCCACTCCCAATATTATAGAGAACAAGAGGTTTTTGACAGCCTGGAAGTAATTGGACAAGTGGTACTTGTCAACCTGATAGTCCACTGTCCCCATAATATTCAGAGTGGGAATACTTTGGGATGCCCCTTCCATAACCATACCACCTGGAAAGTAACTCATCTCAAGGTAGTCGTCTAGGCTTTGGTCCATAAAGTTATTAGAGGCGCCAGTATCCACCAGTACAGTGGTGTTGTTTTTCCCTAAAAGGGATGAAAGGGTAGAAGATAGTAGAAAAAGCCCAAATGGTCTTGATTAATAGCAGACAGTGCCATAACATCACCAACAAACTCATCCTCTGGAATTAGCACACCATCAAGTTCTGTTTTGGAATCATAGAAAGGGGCGGGATAGTTGGCCACTCTTACTACTGAGGCCACATACACCACCATGCCTTCTGCAGGTGCATATACTTTCTCATATTTAAAACGAAGTTCTTTCTCCACTTCCTGAGTGCTACAGATCATGGTAGGGGTCAAACAAGGGTTCTCAGGGGTTATTTGATACACTGAAATAAGGTTATCATCAAGTCTATAAAAGCTAATAAACGGCTCAGAAAATTGGATAAATTTTAACCATAAAACGCGTATCTAGATGCAAACGACCCTATTCCCCCAACTGCAATAAAAGGCCCTATGTTATCCAAAGCCAGCACCCCCAGGCCCATCTGCGCCAATTCCACAGGCATCATCTGAATGCTCTGTCAAAGTAGAACTTGTTTATTTAAATTGAAATTAATAATTTCGGGCAGAAAATTGGGGAATCATGACTTTCAGACCTTGAAGCGTCTATATCCAACAGGTACAAGCACAAATGGTGGATACTTTCCAGTTGGAGGCAAACATGATAACGCTGAGTTTCTCCAACTTTTGGGAAAGAGAGAAATCAGCGATGAAGCTGACCACAGCTGAAGCCTACATCCAGCACCCACCGTTTCTAATTCAGAAAAGTTCCACACAGAAAAAGTTTGTGCACATAGATTTAAGAGGTTAGTTAATTAATGTAAGGAGAGTGTCTATAACTCTCCTGTTTCCAGTGTGGTGGTGCGTGGTGCACAGAGCCAACGCAAGGAAACTAGCCTTTAATACCAAAGCTACTAGAGCCTGAAGAGTGTGCTGGAGCAATAATAACTAAAGCAAAAAAGTGCAATAAATAACCAACCAAAATAAATGCGTTGCACAAGGAGAGAAGAGTTAAACGTCCCAGGTTGGAGGGTACCTGGGCGAACAAACGGTGCACTAGGGGATAAGCTCATCATAGTTAAAATGTAATGGCTAATGTAGCGTGAGACCTCCTTGAAGGGGTCCACGCACAGGATCATTTGGAATAGCATTTAATAAAAATGGTAAAATGAGGAAATTTTAGTAGGAAGTTGACCAACAAGGTATGTTGGTCACAAAAAACAAATATAAACATTGTCAGGGTAATTTGGGGTCTGCCAAAGTGGTCCTAAGCACTGATTCACCAATAGGCAGATACTCCCATCCAAATTGGTATTCTACACCAACACTGACTTCACTCAAGTAATTGATTGAAGTTGTATCCGACCCAAACGCATAATTTCATAGATGTAATGAGTTTTGAAACCTTATTCCTCAACTAACTAAATTGAACCGTCCATATTAATAGAGTAAACCATCCATTTTAACGCCTGGGCTGATGCAAGGGGCTGTGAGTTAGGCGCCTCATTAGTACCAACATGGACATATTTGGCTTTTATCCAGCGTTGTTCTACTGAGTGCCTGAGGTCAGGAAGGTCCTGAAGCTTCACCGTCTAGGCCTCTTGTCTCCCAGCCTTATTCTTGGGGTTTGTTCCCACTATCATGTCTATAACCATGACACAATTAGCTAAATTAAAAGGTGCGCCTGACTTCTATATGCTAATCAATATGGGCCGCCGGTATGGATAATACTCAGTTGATAGGAGCTTATTTCTCTATCCCCCTTCCAATATGAAAAAAATAAAATTTACAGCACCCTCTTTTTCTTAAAAACCAAAGTTGCAACTTATTATTGGGCATACAGTTCCTAGTTGGGAATATATTATTGTGAACTATCCTATCCAGTATATATTCCTGTTGAAATTTTAGGTACCCTTGACCAGCCCACTGACTGATTCTGTAAGGTCCTTTGCCTTAGCTATCAGGCTAGACAGGACTTTGAATCCCATTATAAAAGAAAGAGTTGATAACCCTAGGAATATGCCTCTTGCTAATATCTTGGCCTGAGGCATACCTTAGAAGGAAGATGGTTAGCGGTTGATCCCCCTATTTACTCACCCCACTGTACAACCAACCCCAAGCCAAAACCCTTTACTATTATTATTTTTGCAGATAATTATGTGCAAAAATTAAGGATCTCTGCACAGAGTTTAGAGTTCTTTAGAGATAGCACAACAAGGGCTATTCCTTCTGCCAAACGGAAAATTTAAACAGGAACTTCTTTTTTTTAGTACTAGATGGTCCCAACCCAAGGGGGGGATTCATCGATGTTAAACAGGAACTTCTTCAACTGGAGAAATATGATTCTTATAAAGCCCCAGATGAAGTTATTTAAATTAAATGTTGTACAAAAAATGTTCAAACAAAGATAACACACAACAGAAATTAATTACATCAGCAAAATTTAAAGCTGTCAAGTTAAAATTCAATAATCAAAACCCAAAGTTGGCCAATTGAGAATCAGATCTGCCCATCAATACCCAAAAGTTAATCCTTTGGTTAATGTTCAGTCAAGTTTCTGGGTGTTAAAACTTATTAAGCCCTCTTTTCCATTCCTTAGCAATAAACCTCAATGTACTGAACATTGCAGGTTGTTGAGTTATTTTATCTCATAATAATATAATAAAAACAAAACCTAAAAAGGTTTATATTGTTAAAATTATGATAACTTATAAATTAATCTCCCAACATACAATTGACAAGGCTTATTAGGGTACAGTCTTTTATTTTGATGCTAATTTGTTAATACATCCATAACTATTTCTGTTTTGTCCATCATAAAAATGAAAGTGCAAGGCATCTAAGAAGTAGGGAACAGGTGTAAATCACTCAACTACATCCAATAACTCACCCCACCATGACAAAACACCTCTCATCCATATTTTGATCAGAATGGCGATATTATGTGGCCTGTGCACTCTGTGGTGGTTGCTCAAACACTCACAATAAAAACTAGGTTTTCTTACCACGCCAGTTCCTTGTAAGATAAAACACTGAAGGACCCACGACTCAAATCTGTCTGCTAGAAGGTTCAGGCACAGTAGATTGAATAAAATATTTAAATGCTATTTTTAAGGTATTATAACCCCCATTAATTTCTAATTCTAAGGAGTGGATTCCTCTATATGCTTTACGTCAGTTTGATATCCACTACTATCCTAAGTCATTGTTGGTACCTGTGAAAATCCAGCCAATTTGTGCTCACTAATGCTTGACGCCTGCTGGATTCCACAAAGATTTTTATAAAAATTAAATAAATAAATGAAAGCGCTAATAATATGGTTTTTTATGCTATTTATTAGACGCACAATAAAAGGGAAATATTACCCCTTGACCTTCAAGTATCTAGTATTCAAAGTTAATTTGAAGGTTGAGGGGGAATTTGGGAATATGTTTAGAATAGCCTGCATGAGTCCAAATTAGAAAATATGCAGGAATAATATATCATAATTTGGGAACTCGCATCAGGGCAGTGGAGCAAAGGAAGAGGAATTCTGATTGGCCCAAATGTAACTGTGAGTAACGTTTTTATAAATTTGAGCCAATCACCACCCAAAAAATTTCTTGCACCTTGGGGAATCCCGCCAAGCCTATAAAAGGGGGGGTCCCCACACAGGTGCATTGAAGGACTTCATTGGGGTCAGGGGAGTGCCTTCCAATGATTCCCCCAAGGTCTGTGGTGCAGTTGGAGAAATCTGACCTGCTGATTTTACTAATGCCCATATGGGTTTTGAACTGGTGATTCCCTGATGAACGGGGTTCCACCAAGAATTAGCCAGGGACTTTTGGCCAATTTCATTGTTTTTACATTTTTTTATAATTAAATGAACTCTTAACAGCATCAGAATATTATAAATGGCCAACATATCCCTTTTTTGGCAGAATTTTACCTACAGCATTCTGTATTATAGTCTGCAAAGATAAATGTCCAACATCATCCATCTCAAGAATGTTGGTGGCGAGTAGGGTCAAATTAAACAGCCATGTACACAATTAATAGTGATACTAGTAGCAAGGGTTTTAAATAGAGTACTCATTTCCTCTCTTGTAGATAATGGTAAAAGGACCCTCCCAGATCATTAGAAGTTTACCGCTTCTAGGGGTGATGCGGTTATGGTATTACAACAACATGTCAGAAACTCAGAAAGTGGGTAAAGGGGTTTGGGACTCATTTGCAGCCTGCCCTTCTTTGGTTACTGTTGTGGCTAGATTGGTCATAGCTTCAGATTGGAGTTGAATTATACGTTGAGCCAATCTTCTCATAACTTTCTCTGGTTCCTCAACTCTAGAAGAGCATACCTTAGCTAAGAGGGCAGGTATGCCTGGTTCCCTCCCATACAAGACTCGGAATGGCAACATTTTCAAAATCTGGTGATAGCTAATCTGGTATGCCATAAGAGCACTATGTAAATATTGATTTCAGTAAAGAGGATCAGATGAGGCCAGCTTTTGCATAATGAAAACCAAGGTTCCATTTGCTCTTTCCACTGTCCCGTTAGTGGAGGGGTTATATGGAGCTGATAAGAGTTGTTGTGCTCCCATAGAAGTGGCCAGAAGTTTGACTACTCTGGAGGTGAAGTTCTTGCCATTATCACAGAGTAGTACTTGGGGCAACCGTGACGGGTGAAGATGTGTTGATGTAAAAAGGTGGCGGTGGACTTAGCTGTTTGAGCAGGAAGAGCCACAGCTTCAACCCACTTAGTGAGGTGGTCAATAGCTACTAGGATAAATCTGTTCCCGCTAGTAGACTGAGGAAAAGGACCTATTACATCTAAGCTGATGGTGTGAAACGGTTGTTGCGGGGTAGTTGGTTGATATTGGTATCTAGACTTGAAGACAGATTGCTTCTTACAAGTAAGGTAGGCTTCCAAAACATCAACGATAGATTCCATCATTCCATCCCAGTAGAACCAATCTTTAATCCATTTATAGGTTTTCCTTTCCCCTCCATGACCTAGGGTAGAATGTGCTTCTAGGATAGCAGGTACACGTTCTGAAGGTCTAAGGTAAGGTAGCCATTTAGTCCTCAACTGCTTATACAACTTCCCATCTTCAACTTTAGAGTTATGGGAGTGCCGGGATAACATCTTCTGAATGGACTCATCCTCATCCTTCCATTCACCGGGGGTCATTAAAAGGTCATGTAATCTTTCTGCCTCACTGTTATCCAAGTGAAGGACTGGTAGCTGGGTCAACCTATCAACATTCAAGTGATGGGTTCCACCATGGTGTTCGATCTTCATGTCATAAGGCTGTAGCTTAAGAGCCCATCAAGATAACCGACCAGTCAGATCCTTCATATTCTGTAACCACTTTGGAGATGCGTGGTCAGTAACTACAGTGAAGGTAGTTCCATATAGGAAAGGGCGGTAGTGCTTTACAGCCAACAGAACGGCAAGGCACTCCTTTTCTGTGACGCTGTAGTTTTGTTCAGCCTTTGACATCATCTTACTGAAGTAGGAGACAGGATGATCTACTCCGTTTTCATCCACCTGGTTTAAGATGGCCCAACGGCATAGTCCAAAGAATCAGTGAATAAGATTAAGGGTTTATTATAATCTGGGTGCTGTAGAATAGGGCGTTGTTGCAGCAGTTGCTTCAACGTCTCAAAAGCAGCCTTCTTTTTTATACCCCACTGAAAAGGAGTGTTCTTGGTCAATAAGCAGACAAAGGGGCTCACTGAGTTGAGCGAACTTAGGGATGAACAGATGGTAATACCCCACACCCCTTAGAAATATCTGAATATCCCATAAATTTTTAGTAGTCGGCATCTTTGAGATGGCTTCAACCTTGTCCTGCATGGGTTGAATTCCTGCTTGAGAAACGGAGTGACCAAGGAAATTGAGTTTCTTTTGTAAAAAGGTGCACTTTGAGGGCTTCAGTTTTATATTAGACTGACGTAACCGTTGAAGCACCTCCTTTAAGTGATCCAGATGTTCATTAAAGGTTTTTGAGAACATCGTGATGTCATCAAGATAGACGATGACACAAGTTAACTTGAGGTCCCGTGAAATGTGATCCATTGCACACTGGAAAGAGGCAGGTGCATTGCACAACCCTTAAGGTAATCGTGTGGGTTGGAAGAGACCTTCACTACAGATAAGAGCGCATTTCTCCTGATTTTGAGAAGAAAGGTCCATTTTCCAATAGCCGCTAGCTAAGTCCATGGCAGAAAAGAAATTAGAGCCTGAGAGTTGGGACAAGGCATCATCAGTACAAGGAAGTGGATAGCTATTCTTTTTTGTGAGGTTATTTAACCTGCGGTAATCCATGACTATCCTATGTCCTCCATTCTTTTTTTTATCAGCTATAGAGGGGAAGACCAGGGGCTTTGTGAAGGAACTAACAACCCCGCATCAAGTAATTGCTGAAGTGTTGTCCTCATTTGTTGTTCCTCCACCTTGGGCTTGTGGTAGGGTTTTGACCAAATGGGATGTGCATCACCCACACCAATGGAGTGGCACCAGCCCTTCATGCGACCATAATCGTTATCTTATTTGGAGAATATCTCACTATAGTCATCAAGGAGAGTATGAACTTTTACAGCTCATCTGGGGTCAGCTCATCTGAAATATGGACATTGGGCAAGGTACACATCAGGTTATCCGTTGGCAGGCCCATATCCATCATGGAGCCAATGGAGTGAATCTGTTCAATATCTTCCACAGGGATTAACAATCCTCTGCCAATCTCCTGGTGTTTTTTCACAACTATGTCTTTTGAGGTGAGGTTCCCCAACAGCAGCGTAATGGGCCTCTGGTAGGCTGGGTCAAGAATACCAGGCAATACCCAAGGATCTAAGGACTAACGTCATCAATACTAACGAGGTGCAACAAGCAGTGGAGCGGGATATGGAGCGTGATTTTTGTGTCAACCACTCGTTGTTCTCCAGGCTTGATCACGACCTCATCTGCAGCATATAAAGGGATACATTTGCTATCATCCACTGAATCAGGCAGCTTTTTTGTGTTACGCCCATAAGTGGTATATGACAAAGGTATTGCTGAGAGGAAATATTCAATCCAGGCAAGAGTATTCGGCTTACTGGACTCTTTATTGGATAAGACTAATGGGAATTCGTAGTTGAGTAATGAGAGGTAGCCTTGCCTCAGGTTGATTATTCCCTCATACTCAATCATAACTGAGTGCCAATGAGCATATCATACGCATTGTTATCCAAAGCCACAGCAGGGGCTGATAAAATAAGCTTCCCAACTTGAATGGGAAAGGAAGAGTAGGCCCAATAGCTCAGGTTTTGTTGGGGCCAGCAGTTCTGAGCTCATGCATGTACTCCAAGTCAGGCGCTAACTTGATCTTCTTGATTAGCTTAGTGGAGGTCACATTGACTGGGGAGCCAGTGTCCAAGATGGCCAAGATACGGACCTTGTAAATGACTACTTCAACCTTACTGAGAGTCCCTCCAAAGTTAGGTGACAAAGCTAAAACCTCATTGAGCCATAAAGTGGAGGTGAGTTTTTTAGCAGTCTCAGGGTAGTTATTCATGATGGTTCATAAAGGATGAACACGCTGAAGATGTTGAATCAATCCAGCTAAGAATTGATCACCTAGTACTAAAAAAGAATTGATCACCATTGCTGGCTGTGTCAATCACTTGTGGACACCCTAGGATTTGACTGAGGTACATTTCCTCAGGGATGGTGGTCTCATCTACTCCTCCAGCGTTCAGGTGATCAGGAACCTCTACCTCTGCGGGGGCTCCAAGTATGTAGTAACCAAAGCTATTATAACCCCCACAGATTTGTCCCCAAAGGTATTCTCAACAACTGGCAAGGCCACGATGGAGGTAGAGAGAGATGGTCACAGGAGAGTGAATAGCCTTAGGTCTCTCTTTTACCAGCTTATCTGGAGGGGTAAATACAGAAGCTTTAGAGAGTTGGTGCAGACGGATGGTTGTTACTACCTTACAGGAGCTGGATTCATAAAATGAAGTAGTAACCGGTTTAGGTCACACAGATGGAACAGGTTCCAACTGATCAACTAGCGGTGGCTCCTTAATAGTGAGGACTGGAGGGATCACTTCAACTTCCGTGCTTGTTGCATATGAATGGAAATCAGCAACATCTACTAACGCCTCCTTTAGATCACGAATATTTTGGAAATGGCGTTTTACTGAGATAATATGACTAGCTAGAGAGGGCTGAGAAGCTAATCCAGTTAACAGGGCAGCGATAGCATCTTAAGGTGAGCATGTTAGAGGTTGTTAACCTTTGCGCAGCAAGGTTAAATCGTTCACCAAAGGCAAGGAGGGGTTCATTCTCATAAATGCTAAGGCGCATAAAGTCCTGTTTTTCCCTGAGTATACTCTGTTTGGATCCAAATTCAGCCAAGAGAGCCTCCTTCACCTCTACCCAAGTGAGAAAAGGGTTCAGGTAAGGAACAATCATCTCTTGTGCTAGGCGGCTTAGACAGAGTAGGATGTTTTGAACTTTTGGGTATCAGTAAAGCCATACATGGCAGCTTCATACACATACAAAAACGTATTAATGTTTCCTTTTCCAGGAGTGAATTTTTCCACAAGGGGGAAACTGGATGGGCGCTTCTCAAGCTCCTTAAGACGGGATAAAACACTGGCAAGTTGCTCCTCAAGAGCAATGATTTTAGCTATAAAGGGATCCCCTGTAGTGAGCACCATTTTTGTGGGAATCCAGCCAATTTGTGCTCACTGGTGCATGACAAATGCTGGATTCCACAAAGATTTTTATAAAAATTAAATAAATAAATGAAAGCGCTAATAAAAATGGGTTTTTTTATGATTTTTATTAGATGTGCAATAAAGGAGAAACAATACCCCTCAACCTTCAATTATAGAGTATTTAAAGTAAATTTGAAGGTCAATGGGGAATTTGGGAATATGTTTAGAAATAGCCTGCATGAATCCAAATTAGGAAGTATGCAGGAATAATGTATCATAATTTGGGAACTTGCATCAGGGCAGCAGAGCAAAGGAAGAGGAATTTTGATTGGCCCAAATTTAACTGTGAGTAACATTTTATAAATTTGAGCCAATCACCACCTGAGAAATTCCTTGCACCTTGGGGAATCCCCGCCAAGCCTAAAAAAGGGGGTCCCCACACAGGTGCATTGAAGGACTTCATTGGGGTCAGGGGAGTGCCTTCCAATGATTCCCCCAAGGTCTGTGGTGCAGTTGGAGAAATCTGACCTGCTGATTTTACTAATGCCCATATGGGTTTTGAACTGGTGATTCCCTGATTAACGGGGTTCCACCAAGAATTAGCCAGGGACTTTTGGCCAATTTCATCAATTTTTATTTTTTTCTATAATTAAATAAACTCTTAACAGCATCAGAATATCACAAATGGCCAACATTTCCCTTTTTTAGAAGAACTAGACCTACAGCATTCTGATTTCTAGTATGCAAAGGTAAATGTCTGACAGTACCCAAGTGAAGATTAAGATGACCTCTAGTTAAATTTAATAAGTATGGGGTTGACAACCCTTTTCATAGGTAGGTGTTGACTTGTCCTGGATTATTATATCCTGAATACTTGGGCTCAAATAATGACTTACTGGGTAGCTTGACACCCAAGGGCCTCACTGTAGGACATAATATTAAAATTGCATATGTGCAAGTGTGTTAAAAATAAAGTAATTGGTATCTAAATTTTGGTTCTTTTTAGCAAATGTGGACTGGTGCCCCCCTTAATTTCTGTGGTGCATCTGAAGATAGGAAAATACTTAACTCAGAAGCAACGAGAGATTGTAGATAAGTTGATGGATGTAATATAGTGGCCTGTTTCTGATTAAGCCTTATAATTTTGGAAAGTTGAAATGTGTTGCCCATAGGAGCAAAACAGCCAAAGCATCTCCCATTTATGCCAGAAACTGCAGAAATTCAAAGCTAGAAGAGCCAAGTTACAGTAGATTTCAGATAAGTTTTAGAGTCTTGGTTGTTAACCCTGAGCAAAGTCCTTGGGCTAACCTCTTCTGTTGTTAAAAAAAGATGAAATCCAAAAGGTAATCGTGGACTACTGTATGCCAAAAATATAACCCTTATAGACAGCTATCCATTACTCAAAATTGACGACTCTTAAGTTGTTAGCTGGGTGCGAATATTTCTCATCTAAGTATATGGACAGCAGTCACTGGCAAATTAAACAGGACTTTAAACACTAATCCAAATCTGCGCTTTTTACAAAAGGAGAAATCGATTGTACCAACTCATATGCCAAAGGATTATGTGTTCCAGTCACATTTCAATGGGCCATGGATGTAACTATATATCTAAAAAAATTTGTGTCCTAGTTTACATAAACGATATTACTCTATTTTCACAGCCTTTTGGGACCAATATATAACACTTGCATAAAATTTCAACTGATTAAAATAGGCTTTCCTAAGTCTAAAACAATGAAATGTTTATTTTCTCAGAGAAAAATGATTTTCCCAAGCCCATAAAATGATATGGAAGGAAGACTTCTTTATGCTGACTCAAGCTTAACGCCATACAACAGATGTCACCCCCACTTAGATTAAAAGATATAAAGTGTTTTTGGGAACGATAGTTATAATGCAAACATCTCCTCATTTATCTGAGCTTGCAGAACCTTTAGATTATTTGCTGCAAAATAATGTGCCTCTCTCAATTGGGAAATCCCCGAAGCAAGCCTTTGACTCTCGTGGGACGTCCCTAATGAAAAATCCTGTCTTAATTCATCCTATTTTGATGAGCACTCCTTTGCTTTTTACAGGTGCCACTGATGTCACAGTAAAGCCATCCTTGCCCATCATGACGAAAATAATATGGACCATCTAATTTCAGATTTTGGTAATACTTTATTAAGAGCTGAGAGTAGTTATAATGATACCCAACATAAGTGCCATACATTGACCTTAGTCACTAACCACTTCTAACCCTATTTGCATAAAAATAAAGATAACTAATATTACTAATCATGCCTCACTAAAGATTTTTCAGCAAATAAAGGATCATATGAGAGGTCAACAAGTTGGTCTCTACAGTGACAAGCCTATAATTTCTCCATTACACACTGACCCAGAGAAATTTAATTAATGCCAACAGGCTATCCTAAATGCTCTTTTTGACTTTACAGTATCAAAAAAGATCAATTTGGTGTTTTTTTTGGTTTATCCTAAGTTATGACCTTGTAAATCACTTAAGAATAAGCCAAGCTTACACGTCAGTCACTTGACAGTCAAATATAATAAACATTGATTAATAAAAATTTAAAGAACAAGTGGCTACCATACAACTGCCCTTGATCAAGCTGAAGTAGTTTTAGTAGGACATTCCCAGGTAGGCCATGAGATCATCTGGAAACCCTATCAGAGGTTGATCTCCTGTTATTACTGGTAGAACATGATCAAACTACTCATTAGGTGACTAAAACCTGGCTTATTTGTGAGTCTTACAATTAAACAAAATCAAGATTCATATATAAGGTTGTTTCACTCTCAGAGGCGTTTGAGGCATGAGCTCAACGTGGTGGGTTCCTACCTAAGGGGACTCATAGGCATTAGTATAATATGCTAGATATCAACCAGCTTACAAATTATGTTGAGGCTACGTCTGTCTCAATGGCCTCCACAAAAGCTGCAGCTTTATTCCTATATTAATACATATTTATTTAGCATGGAAGCTCTTTAGTTCTCTTATCCAACATCATCTTAATTTCACTTCATAATTTATGAAAGAGTAAACCACCCTTTACATCACTAGTCAAGCCTTTTCTGATCCCTGTAATCCATCTTAAAAAGATACATTTTTAGAGAGGCTAATGGTACTCCTGCCTTAATCTTATAAAAGATGTTTGCCTAAGGCTCCTTAAAGTGAATTCTATCTGCCTTCTGTCTTGCTGGCTTACCAAGTTAGCTACCATAGAGTTTATATATATATTCGCTTTAAAGCCCTATGTGGGTAAGAAACCAGTCTTCCCTCCAGTGTACACCCCTACTAAATTCTACCACCCCATAAATGTTTAAATTGACCATGAAGGCTTTTGCGGACACTTTTTAGCTAAAACCCTTACCAAGAGGATCAAATTCTAGCAAACTATATATAAATCCTTTCAAAGAAATCTGAAAAGATCGCTCTACTTGAATTCTAAAAATAAAGATATTGTATGCTTCATTACCACAGGCTTTTGGAAGAAGACACAAATTAGCCACTACTCAGTTTTGACCTTATAAGTTCATATTTTTTTTGAGGCTCCTAATACTCTTTTTACCAGCGTTAAATATAAATCTATAGTCAATAATGTCCATGTGTGTTTCCTCCATATCTATGCCCCTTCAAGACTTATCTGTAAGGGGGATGTCAGGTTTCAAATCCCTGTCATCCCTTATGGAAAGGATTGTATTCATCCAGTTCTCATTATGTTGCACTGGTCATGGAAAGTGAACTGAATACTCTAGGTCAAAGAGACACAACCCTCAGACAATCAGAATTAGATTCTAAACAAGGTGAAATGATATTCTTGAAATGGAGTTACAATGTGTCAAATTCAATTGTAAACATAAGGAGGATCATGCACTAAAAAGGTCTTAGTAACCAAACGTTTTCTCACCCCTATCCCTACTATAATACTATAATACTTAAATAAAGCTTGATTTTTTATTAGAAATTTCTCAAAATTTTATATCATAATAGAGATTAACCAGATAGATATAGCCATTATTTTTAGCTCAGAATGTCCATTCAATGTCATGCGCTGTCTAAGAAACTTCAGCTTCATGAGAGCATTTCTTGTAGTTTTGATTTTGGGGGTTTTGTTTTGTTTTAAATGTTGTATCTATATAAGTAAAGATATAAATAATTAGGATTATCATTCAAAATACAGTTTTAGAAGTTAGCACATAAATTGGGATCTTAGATGATAAAAACCAGTTTGGGATGTGATAAAGTGCAACCTCATAAACAAAGTGGGTGATCTTATACATTCGTTATAAAAATAAGATCATTTGAACTTTTAGACAGTATAATCAAATTTAATTAGTAAAACTAAGTCAAAAAATGCAAAATTAATTTTTAAATATGGAACATTTTAGAAGTCTTGTAGGAAAATTTTCCACTCAGTACTATATGTCTTTTAACCAATTAAAAAGTTAATTAACACTGTTGTACTTAATTAAGCCCTTCATGAGAGCTTTAGTTCTGTGTACACAATGTAAGTTTTTTTGGCAGTAAGAGGAGTTTACAGAGCTGCAAACTCAGTAAGGTTAAGCTTTTTGATGAATTAATTTGTATAGAAGTTTAAGGTCTTGGAAATTGTCAACAATTCCTTCTGAGGTCCTCTGGTAGAGCAAGAGACCGACCTCTAGCAGTCCAAAAACACATGAGTCTCCTTTCCTTAGTTCCTATGTCTAACAAAAACTATCACAAAGAGCTATGTGAGATGTGATTCTTAGGATATTGCAAAGTTTTTTTGCATGATGCCATGATAAAACATTATATTGGACTTCTTGACTCTAAAGTAGTAGTATTGATAATCCTAAGTCCCTTGTACACACAACATTTAAGTTATAATTATATGAAGTTAAACTAAATCCTTTAGTCTGAAAGATAAGTTATGACCTTAGAATACAGTCAGGATGAGCTTGAGGGGTCCTATATGAACAGTTCATGGTTCTGAGTAGAAAACCAAGCTCAGTAAGGCTTTTGAAAGTCTATTTACTATTTATATAAACTTGCTTGTGAGCAGCTCCTGATTCAGAGTCAAGTATCTGACTAAAGTTCAGGAAATGTTGACTTTTTGTCAACAATGAGGACATCTGAGGAGCATATGTCCAGATACTTACAGTTTGGCTCTCTGTGCCAGCTATTATATACCTGAGAGCCTATAAAAACTTATTCATCTTTAACAATTATAATAAAAAAACAGGATTGGTGTTCAAGTATGATTTAAAAATTACAACTCTTCATCATTATTTCATGTAGATAAACTTAGAGTAAAAGCAAAGGAGCATGACACTACTATCAAACAAGGCGCTGGGATTGATAAAAATTTATTAAAGACTATTTTCTTATTCTAGCCTTGACTTTGGACATAGTACAACATGATTTAATTATAACTAAGATTTAAAATGCAAAATTTTTTATAAATTAAACTGTTTGTAAATTATAATTCAAGTTTACATTTTATTACCTCTATTCTTAATATCTAATGAAAATATATAAAAAACCCTTTTATTAGGTCAAGATGATCTTACAATTGATCAAATTGCGCTAATATATCCAAATAGAATTTTAATTAAAAAAGATAAAGAAAATAAAAGGAATATTTGTTTAAGATATCAAGTGTCAGGACTTCATCCCTTGTCAAGATTAGCCTTGACTATGAAGTGAGTTCAACATTGAACTCTAGGCTGAGTTTCCTATAAGGGCTTTGTTTATAGGGTTTTGGGTTTATGTGATATTGTAAATTTGCTAAAATCAAGTACACTCTTTCCATTTTGGGGATGAAACAGCAAAAAATATATTTTCACTTTATCATGTAGTGAACTGAATTATATAAATTTGAGCTGCTGTTTTGCCAGTGATTTATCAAATTTATTGGTAATTTATACTACGTTTGAGGCATAATAAGCCGCTGACATCAAATGGATCATCCTCTTACTGTAAATTTACATGATCATTTATTCACTGCTGCATTGAGCGAATGTCAGTATGATTATCATGGTTCCCACGTTATATCCCAAGCTTACTGCCCACCTAATTAAAGGTCAGCCTATATCCATATAAGATTCTCATTTTGTATAAATTTAATCTTTGTTTATAGGGTAGTTGAAATCTAGCTATAAATACTTGGTAAAAGGTGTTCTACAGGGTGTTGGCGTCCTTGAAGTATTGCAATTTCCATAGTAGTCTTCACAGCCACCTGTTTACATTCCTGCTTTTAAAATTCTGTGATAGAACTATTACAACTTTAGCCCTAATTTTATAACTGAATTTGAAAGACCAGGTGAAGTCTAAATCCATAAATCGTGGGATCAGAAATTGCAGTGTGCTTGTCTTCACATGCTGAGATGGCTTAAAGATTTTTTAATAATCAGCATTTAAGACTACCATTGTTGATGGTTAATCCTGTACTTGTCACTAAGGTTTCTAGAATAAAATTGAGGGTTTTAAGCACATAATCTGGCTAAAATGTGATCTAGTTAGACTGCTATGTTGATAAGTAATGATCCTTACATCATCAGTTTGGCACATCAATGGAGCCCAAACTAGACAAGAACCCCACTTTTGTGAAAGTCAGTACTGGTGATGAGAGAAAAAATAATTTTTTAGTAATAAATAGTCCTAACCTTAAGGGGATCTATTGATGTTTATTAAACTACACCATAGCTTCTAGGAGCTTGAGGTGAGGGAAGGGGAGGAAGAAGGCTTTGAGAAAGGGAGAGGCGTTTTTGCACCAGAGACATTGCAGTGACAAATGAGCGTGGAGGATGGTTGACTTAGTGCAGAGTTTCAGGGCCATCATAAAGAGTACCTGAGGGTGGTTGGGAATTAGTGGAATATTCCACATTTGAAGGTCAAAAGCATCATTAAGAAAGAAGTTCTGGATCTTCCAGATGGGCATAGTGTAAGTGAGTGTTCAGAAGGGGAAGTGGCAGCTGGGTAGTGTCTTCTCAAAGAACAAGTCATGAACTAGGTTTCCAGATAAGGGATGATCATGAAGGATTGTATGGACCTTTGTCTAGAACGAGGCAACACCTGAACATGTGAAAAAACAATGGAAGTGGTGGTTGACTGGTTCCAAGACGCTAGTACAGCTCTGGTGTTAAAAAGTTATGCCAGTTCAATCATCTGTCCTTTATTTGACTGTAAAAACCCTTAATAGGGTAATGAATACCTTTACATATGGATTGGGATGATTCATGCCCTTCCAGAGCCGCTTTAGGTTGATTCTCACAGAGGGAGTGAAAAGCTTAAGGAGACATTGGTGAATGGGAGGTAAGAATTTGAGCTGAGCCAAATTACAGTAAATTTTTCATTGTTAACAATGATGTGGCAAAGAGGGTTAGTCTAGGGCCATCCCTCCTATATGGAAAGGCATGGTAGACATGTGCACCAACCCATTTCAAGGCAAGGAGGGCCTGGTTATATTAGGAAAAATTATAGTTTAAGGTGAAAGCCTTGATGGGATATGAGCCACTCCCTTAAAGATCTTGGTGATTCCCTTGGAATACCAAGAGATTCTGACATTTAATTGCGGATAAAGTATCCCAATTAGGACAAGGGAAGCTGTGTCCTAACAGACTTTTAGCTGTAGAAACTTTTTTTAAATTGTGGTTTCATGGGATCTTGTATTCAGAAGCCCAAGGCCCCCTTCACTACAAAATTGGTCAATGGTTGAGAGTGCCGTTATAGGATAGTTTGAGCCCCATTACAACAACTGAGAAATTCATTAAAAAGCGTTTAAGTACGACTATGAATTGGAAGATGTGGGTGAGGAACCAGACTTTTGAGAGGAAGAACACATTGGCATCAAAGCCTGACCCTGGATAGTGATGTGCTGCTAGTTACAACTGGCAATCCTGAAGTATTTCAACAAGGATCTAATCCTCATTTTCCTTGAGCATGACACCATCTTATTTGGTGATAACGCCTAAATAACGGAAGATACCATACATGGGGTCAAGGCCAAGTGGCAACTGGAGATATGGGAAAGCTGACCTGTACAGAGTTGTCAGGAAAGTATTGACCTTATCATTGGGCGCCTTGTAGTATCTCTCAAGGGTTGCATCAATAAGGGCGACATCCCAGGGCAGCCAAACACAATGGCTATGTCATTGTAAGTCCTGGGGAATGTTCCCTGGCCATTGATCAGGCCCTTTTCCTGTTCCTAAGTAAAAAGGTATCAAAGAGGGTGGCTGTACCCTTTGTTACCCAGGGCGACCTCACCCATGTGGTAGATGAGCGCTGGGTAACAGCTCTTCCGCTTCAAATTCCTCCCCCAGTGCCCACACTCACCTCAGCAGAACTGGTACAGTTAATTGGGGAAATCTGCACTGAGATCACAAAAATGAAATCGATCAACCCAAAATTTGAGTGGGGGTCAGCCCAATAGTCAGATTCCATGTAGTCAGAAAGGGATGAAGACTGCCCCATCAGCCAGAATGCCCAACAGTTTTGATTTGGCTAATTCTATGATTGAAAAAATCAACCCCCTCAAAATTATCAGGGATCATCCTGACGGGCAGGTAACAGCACCAGACATTATCAATGAGGGTTTGAAGCTCCCTGCAAGCAAATCTGGCATTGCGCCCAATCCAACGCCTCTGACTAAATGAATGGCCCAGCAACTGGGCATGGGTGGGTTGGGCGTCCCAAACCCATTCCCAACCAAATGGGCCTGCCCCTACGTGGGGTGGCCTTGGGGGATTCCCACTGCTCATCAGGTTAAACGCTGTCATGCCAACCATCAAAATGTATCTAAGCTTCAGTTTGGACTTTTGAGGTTATACTGACAGTGACTCGGTCTTCTGCCAAATTCTTTGATGTCAGTTCCCAGTTAAATTATCTGTTCCCCATTCCAAAACAATTTGCCGGTTAGGTTAAACTTGTGGGACCCAATCCCAGCTTGTTTTCCCTCTAAATCGACTACTATTTAATCAGTTGCATCATACTGAGAAAATTATTGGTAAATTTTTTTTCCTAATTTTACATTAAAAATCCTTTCTTAAAATTTGTTTTCATGTCAAAAATCAAACTGCCTTTTCCGCTGACCCTCACACACCCCTCAGGGTTAATGGCCCTACTCATCTGGTATTTTGTTATGTGCCTATATGAGATTCTGGCTCATCAGCAGTTCTTGGTGAGATTCCTTTCCAGTTCCATATCCGTCAAACCAGCAGCAGTGCCTTTGGCATTCTGGTTTGCCATTTGGGTTCTCTGGCATCTGGGCTTGCAGGATAGTCTAACTCTTACTTGCTGTTTACCTAAAAGTCATATGCAAATAACATGTTGCAATGAGAGATAAACTAGGACTAGAATAATAGCCTAATCTGTAAGGAGTCCAAGAGGGGTTTAAAGGTGATTGTGAAAATATTATTGAGGGCTCTTTTGCTGGAGACTATTCAACCAGTACTGCCGCTATGTATCCCATTGGCGCCAAAACTCTAATGGGGAGCTGTCATAGAGTAGCTATTCTAGCATCTAGCTGCAGGGTTGAGGTTGCAGTGGGTCAGGGAAGCATCAAAACTTTCGGCCACTTGATCATAATCCTTCTCCATATCTAGGAGGGCCACAAAGATTATTTAGCTTACAGGAATTTGTTTTAAAAGTCACGTGTAGATCAATATAGCTATCCCATAATGATTGCCTTTTGATAATACATTGCTAAGAGGGGTTGAGGTGAGGCAACACAAATTTGGTGATGCGGTTGGTCATAAGCTTTATAAAAAGCTTGTGATCAATGATGATCGGAGCTATGGGGTGCAGTTTGCCAGGTTGATACAGTTTTAATTCAATTAATTGAGCCTCTGAAGTTGGGGAGGACGTCTACATCCACCAAGTGTGCAGAGAAAAATTTTGAGTGACCTTGCTACAAATAGGTTTCAGAAGGTTCACATTAGAGTGCATACTATCAAGGCCTGGGTCTTTGAACTTCAAAGTTTTGATAAAACTCTCCAGCATGATGGAACTGGCACCATGAAAGCCTCGTCAGTCTGTGGGTCAATGGGCGTCGCTGGTGCCTGCCACAGTTAGTCCTGGATTTCTGATGGGTTGTTGAAATTTTTGCCCATATTCCCACTTGATTAGATTACAAGGGATTGCTAGGGGATAATTCCCTAATGCGAGGTGAATTGGAAATTGATTGACCCTGATTTCAGGGTAAATATCTTTGGGGTTTTTTAGGTTATCTGCCTGGTCAGATCCATCAGGGATCGATCTGGACAAATGCTTAAGATCTTGTTGGGCAGAGTTGCCAACAAAATAGGGGCATCTGATAGTTGATTAACTATCAGGTGTACCAATTGGGATCAGCTGGGTTTTATTGCCAACCAATTGGGAATTTAAGGAGTAAACTGCATGGCGAGGGATGCCATCTGCAACTAGCAAATTGATCAGTTGGTTTGTGACCTGCCTTAATGAGTAACAGGTCCTATTAACTAAGCATTCACTTACCAAATATGTTTGGTTCTCTTAAATCAAGAGAAAAACATTAGGGGCACTTTTTCTGTATCTTTCTGTTTTAGATCTTAAGTATGTCCAACAATGGAATCCTAACCAGGATGGGGAGGACCATCGCTGCTGAGACAAGGATGGGTGATTCAATGGCAATGGCTGTTATTTCATTGAGGAGGTGTCAACTGAGGGTTGGGCGCCGAATCCCTTGCTATAAATTCTCTAGTATTCACTAATAAAATTTACAACTTACCATATAATTTACCAGATACTAAATAACAGATCACTTTTACTAGAGTAATAGCTTAGTAAAAGCTTTATCATCATCAATTTGTTCTATTCTTTCTTAGGGATATTATTGCTGTGTGCAATAATTGGGAGACTCTTTAAGAAAAAGAGTAAGGATATGAGTGGGGACCCAAAGAAAAAGCTGAACCAAATTGGGGATTGTTGCTGGCTATATGTTGAACCAGGGAAACCCTAAATGGGGATGTAAGAGAAGATCAAGTTTTGTGGTATGAGGGAATGACTCCCTATTTTAAGACATCATAAGTATTTTGAGAGAAAATACTGGCCAAGCGTTGGTCCAAAATCTAATACTTCCATTCAACTATGGATAATAGTCGTCATACTATTATCAAATGATTAATCAACTACTATATAATGCAGAGAATTGCAAAAAACCCAAATTTGTGAAAATAATAAATTTATAGGGGTCATTGGCCAAAAATAATCAATCTATAAATTTTTACAAAGTGGTGCTCACTACAGGGGTTTAATTGAGTAGAAGATATTAGAACATGATGTCATATGATTACATTTCTAATTCTGGTAATAAGTTACTAAGTAAAGTAACATTAATGAAGACAGAACGTGAATAGATCATGTTCATTTGCCTTCACCCAGCTTAGAAGTAGAACTCTGAGAGAAGCAAATTGAAGATACTCATAATTCAGGAAAAGGACTTGCAGCCTAGATATGGAACTATATAGTGCTGCAAAAAAACATGTTTTACCTGACATCTAATTGAGATGAAGAGAATCAGAAGGGCCAACTTAGGTTGAAATTGGGTCTTCTTGAAATAGTCCCAAGGAATAGCAGGATCAACTGAGGTTGAAACTGGGTCTTCTTTAAATAGTCCTGAGGAGTGAGTGTTTAGATGAGGCATTGGATGAAATAGGAAGCAATCAAATAAGAGTATTGAAATGCCAAACCAATGAATTTATGAAGTCAAAACATGAAATGATTGATCCAAGATAGTGGAGATAGTCATTTGACTCAATAACACTCAATCAATGATCAAAAATTGCTGGAGACAAGTTCATCAATTCAAGGTAAAATTGGATGAAGCTAATGAGGCCAGATCAATCTGTGGTAAATAAGGTATCGTTTCCAGATCCACCAGTGGATTTATTTCCAACGTTTTGGATGGCCACGAAAGCCAAAAATCGTTTTTAGGAGAAAAATGATCTATATAATTAAATGGAACAGTTGACTAATGAGATACAAAGATTCAGGCATCAGTTACCAAAACATAAGATAAAATTAGGACCTTTTGGACAAATAACCAGTCATTATTGAAGGCCTAATAAATAAAAACATTCAAGAGTATTGCCAAAGTCAGCAAGTGTAGCCTATATGTGAAGAAACAGCACTGCTAATCATATAGTAAATAAGGTCAATACTTAAAAATTGGAAGTATTAGAACTAAGAGAAAATAAGTGCAATGTTCCCAGAGAACATCTGAACTATTAAATGTTTATATCTTGAAACTTTTTGGTCAAAGCTTAAAAGAGGACCACTGAACCAAATAAATGGTTAAATCTTAAGAGGATAAGATTTTGAACCATGATAACTGGTAGCTAAGAGTATACCTAGGACCCAGTTTGGATGAAGGGGAAAAGAAGGACCTCTGAACCTTTTTGTAGGCTACAAGTCCCATTGAAAAAAGAAAAAAATACAAAACAGATATAAAATATTAAATATTAAATATTGATTTTTTATAGTCCACGATTTTTGGACCTATGTTGAGATGTGATTGCTGGCATGGGTTTCCAAGGGTGTCAATCTATTAGAAGATTGAAGCTATAGAATGAATGGCTGTGTCAAAGAGTGTCTGAGATATCCAAGTGTTCCTTGGAATGGTCAGATACTATAGAAGATTTATTTAAGATTTTGCCAGAATTGCCAAGCCCTTATTCCATCTGTTGAAGGATCCAAAGAAAAACTTTGTATGTAATGAAGTAGCACAGAAATTTTTTGATCAATTACACCAGTACCTGTTAGATTCTCCAATTTTGAAATATCTGAATTTTGATTGAGAACTTATTGTACAAACTAATGCTTTGTTGATGGCGATCAGCGCCATAATAAGCCAAGTATATAAACTTGGGGAAAAACATCCAGTGGCATATGTGAGCTGGACACCCTCAGCCGCTTTTAGGAACTACATTAAAAGTGAGTGTGAATGCCTTGTGTTCATTTATAGCTGTAGACAGTTTCAGGTGTACATCCACGGAATGCACTTCAAAGTGGTGATGGACCACTCCTCATTGCGCTGGCTTCACAATTTGTTAGAACCAGAAGGATGACTGACCAATGGCCATTGAAGTTACAGGCTTATGATTATGAGATTTTCCACCAAGTGGGGGCTTCTCATTAGAATGCAGATGGCTTATTATGGTTATCAATGGTCCAAGTGGCATACTAGCAAGCGGATGACCTATTCCAGAGAATGATTGAAGGAGAAATTGGGAATGAGCTCCAAGAAATCCAAGATGCACTTCAAAAAGCGATGGAAAACACTGAGACTATGGATGGACAAGTTTTCAAGACAATTGATGAAAAACAATTACTATTTCCAAAGCCGTCATAATGAATGGCTAACATTCAAGCCGCTCATAAGGTTTCCAGTCATGGAGGCCTGATGAAAATGACCAATCACATTCACCAGTATTACTACTGGGAGTCCATCAACTATGATGTAGCAGATTATCTGGCTTGTTGTGTGGAGTGCCAGTTGCACAAGCCTCACAAGAACATGACTGGATACTGAATGGTCCACCCTGCATTTACCTGGCATGTGGTGTCCATTGATTTAATGGGATTATTAACCATAAGTACAGGGGGAGTCAAATACATAAAAGTTGCAATTGACCATCTGATGAGATGGGTTGAAATGAAGGCCCTGTTGAAATAGATGCTACAAGCTCTGTAAGGTTTATCCTGGATCAATTAATATACTGATATGGATGCCTGCAGGTCTTGTTGAGCAATAATGAGACATATTTCACGTCTCATGTGATCCTGCAATTAAAAGAAATAATGGAGATTCAAGGAGTCATGTCTGTACCTTACTGGAAAGAGATGAATGGACTGGTAGATTGGGTCAATAGAAATTGGCTGCAACGCTGAGGAAGCTGGTCACAGGGAGAACTTTTGCATGAGAAACGTACCTTAGTTTTATGACATTCATGTACAACTTAAGTTATCATACAAAGATGGGAAAAACGCCATTTAAGTTACTATATATAGAATGAAAAGGCCGCGTTGCCGCCAATTTTATATTTGGTGTAGAACCAACATTGGGGCTGAGAGCTGAGCAGTACCTGACCCAATTGTCAAATATCCTGATTGAGATGCAATCACAAGCATTTGATACAACCTTGAAGAAAATATTAAAGCAAAAACAACGGATTATAAGGACCAAATGGCCTTATCAGTATACCAGTTAGGCGAAAAAGTTGCCTATTGCGATATTCATGGTTTCAGGAGAAGAAACAAGCTAGACGCATTGTGGTTGGGTCCATTCAAGATTATTGCCAAGATGGCGATGGATGCCTATTTTATCAAGAATTCCTTGGATGGAAGGATAGTGAATTAAGTCCATGCTAAATATTTAAAGAAGTGGATTGATGAAAAAAATAATAAAAAGAGTGTTCCCAAAGGACTGCTAAATTAATGAGATAATTATGTATTGTTGATTTGGTTAAGTCTAAAGAAGGATCGCTGAACAAAACTAGATGGTTAAGTCTTAAAAAATAAGACCTCTGAACCATAGAAAACTGGTAGGTCTAGGTATATTTTTAGAACTAGTTTGGGGGAATAAATAAAAAAATGGACCAGTGAACTGAGCGAAGGTCATGTCCCAAATAAAAAAGAAAAAAAGATTGATAAAATATAGTTGGAAAAAACACAAAAAACTCACAGAAAAAAGATATATTTTTATACTTTTTATTGGTTATTTTACTTGAGAATGATTCCGCCTATGTTGCCTCTTGGGGGAGGGAGGATGTATCATATTAGGATTAACCAAAATTTCTTAAATCTATGTGAGATCAGATGCTAGCAAGGGCTAGACCTACTCAAAGCCAAGTTTGTTGAGTGGAGGCTGATCCCTGTGAGAATGCAACTAGGGTAAGAGAGATAAAAAATCAGTACCTGCCAAATGTAATACCCTTATTTTAAGGGAAGCAACAGAACAAGAAGAGGCAGTTGGCGAATAACCCCAAGTAATCCTGATATAGCACTGGAGCTGGAAGATTGGTCTTAAGCGCTTGCTGACAGGTTTCATCAAGAACATTTGACATTTGAGATGGATGAGAGGGGGGATGTTGAACTTTTATAATAGTCAACATCATGAATTCTTAAATTAATTGTGCTCTAATTTCAGATAAAATAATCTTAAAGTCAATTAAATAAGCTCTCCAGAGAATAATTAAAAATGATTGAGACAAGAAGTTATTATGAGAAAATAACAAGAGCCAATATAAATGAGCATCCTTAATTACACTGAAAAACAAACATTAATGGCAATAATCTTCTGTTGAGTTTAAAGAAGAAAATTAGGAAATTGAGGATGCTGGACCATGAATCCTTTATATGACAGTGGGTCATATGCCCTGAAGGGAAAACCGGATCCTGGGATTAGTATCATCATGAGTGAATTGATCAGCCCAGCATAACATAAGGTCATGGGGAATGCATTCTGAGTAGGCAGTAGTGAGGAGGAAGAGGAAGAGAACTGCATGTCAAAATTTGTTTTGAGCAGCGTTGAGTACAGATCAACTGTGCTCTGCTAGAACCCAAGAAGTATTTGACCTGGTGTCTGAGGTGATATTATTCTGTCCCAATCCAATTCTTGCTGGAAATCTAGGCAAGATGGAGGATGTGTTGGGATTTTTACCCAACTTTTCTGCTGTCTAGATTACCATGGATCACTAGGGGATAATTTCCTATAGAAAGTTAATTGGATATTGGTTGACCCTGATTTTGGGTTAACCATGTTTAGGGGATTTTAGGTAACTTGCCAGGGTTGGATCTGTCGGGGATCATTCTGGGTGAATGCTTAAGATCATATTATGCAGAGTTTCTGACAAAGGGGGTCATCTGATAGTGATCAATGATTAACTATCAGCTGTACTGGTTGGGATAAGTTGCATTTCATCACTAACTGATTGGGAACTTACAGAGCAAGTTGTGAGGCGAGTGATGCTGCCTGCAAATAGTGGATTGATCAGTTGGTTCATGGCCTGCTATAATGGGTAACAAGTTCCAATCTAAGCAGGTAGCTTGCCAAATATGGTTGGTTTACTGGGATTGAGTAGAAAATGTTAGGGACACGTTTTATGACTTTTTCATTTTAGGTCACAAGGATGTACAATGAAGGAATCCTAACCAGGATGGGGAAGACCATAGCTGATGAGACGACAAAGAATAATTCACCAGCAATGGCTTCAGTTTCATGTTTGAGACGCCAACCAAGAGTTGGGCGCAGAATCCCCTTTATAAATTTCCCTAAAACCAATAAAGAAAAGACTATATAAGAAATCGATATAAATTTTAGTTTTATTTATCTTCAGGAAATTATTGCTGTGTACTTCAGTTAAGAACTCTTTAGTAGGATAAAGAGTAAGGATTAAGGTTTCTTAAATAGAGAAGCTGAGCTTGTATGAAAATTGCTGTAGACTCCATGAGACTCCGCAAGACAATAGGAAAGACTTTAAACTAGGATCTAAGTGTGGATCAAGTTAGGCGTTATAAGGGTATAAATCCCTAATGAAGACATTTAGAATATTTCAAGGAGAAATACCAGTCAAGCGTTGGACCAAAAACTAGCTATATATTCAATTATTAATAATAGTCTTCTTCTAAAATCAAATGACAATCATATATATTCAGAAAATGTGAGAAGTGCACAAACTGAACCCGTGCAGTTATCAATTAGGGGTTATTATTCATGAATGAGCAGCATTGCCCCTAAAATTATAACAGAGGTATTACCATCAATTCATCCCCAAGTTTGCCCAGCTCAGTGAGCCCTTCATCCGCCTCTTGGCTAAGAACACTTCAATTCATTATGGTGCAGATCAAAAAGCTGCTTTTGAGACCCTGAATAAGTTATTGCAAAAAGGCCAATCCTCCGCCACCCTGACTATGGCAAGCCCTTTATGCTGTTCATGGATGCCTCTGATTACGCCGTTGGAGCTATCTTGGCTCAGCTGGATGAGCATGGTGTCAATCATCCTGTTTCCTATTACATCAAGATGATCTCAAAAAGCTGAATGCAACTCCACCGCTACTAAGAAGGAGTGCCTGGATGTCCTGCTCGCTATGAAACATTACCAGACCTTCTTATATAGACTTCCTTCAAAGTAATTCCTGATCATGCCTCCTTGAAGTGGTTAAAGGATATGAAGGACCCTATGGGATGGTTATATCTCTGGGCCTTGAAGCTCCAGCATTACGATATGAAAATTGAGCATTGGACGGGAACTAGCCATATAAATGTTGATGGGCTGACGCGGCTGCCTGCTCTTCATTTGGATAATAGTGAAGCTGAGAGGTTACATGACCTCCTGATGACTTTTGATGCATTGGTGGGATGTGTTGAACCTGTAAAGAAATGCCAGCTTGACTTTCCCACAAACACCATGATGGAAATTGGGAAGCTGTGAAATAAAGTAGGCTGACTGGTTGCCTTATCTCCAGCCATCCAAGCGAGTATTAGTCATTTTAGAGCCCCATTCAATTTTAGGGCATAGAGGGGTACAGAAGAAATATGAGTGGGTTGAAGAGCGCTATTATTGGGAGGGCATTATGGTGACCATAAAATAGGTCCTGGATGCCTGTCTGACCTGCAAAAAACAATCCAGATTTAAGACCCAATATCATTACCAACCCATTACACCTCACAACCCTTCCACACACCATAAGTTTAGACATTGTTAGACCTCTACCCCAGACTGGGGGAAATCGATATATCTTGGTTTGAATTGATTATTTCACAAAGTGGGTTGAAGTTGTGGCTCTCTCAGATCAAACAGCCAAGGCCACATCCACTTTCCTCCATTCAAATAATTTGCTCAACATGGTTGTGCCCAGGTTCTTCTCTGTGATATTGGAAAAAACTCTACTTTCATAGTGGTGAAGATCCTCGCTACCACCATGGGCATACAACAGCTCTTTTTGGCCCCCTATAACCCTTAACCAATGGTACTTTGGAGAGAGCAAATGGGACCCTAATTTCTTTATTACTAAAAATGGTCAATTCAGACCCCCTGTAAATCTTTACTTAAGTTGTTATTGACAAGCAACCCTAGTAATCTTTTTGCTGCACAGGCTCAGTTTTCTTGTGCACTTTGTCGCGTTGTATAGTAGAATGAAATCTTTAATTAATAATAGTATGATTACTATTATCAGTAGTTGAGTATGAATTCTTATATTATAGCCCAACGCTCAGCCAGTATTCCTAATTAAATACTTGTGATGTTGTAATTATAGGGATTCTTTCCCTTGCTCTGTCTGACCTAATCTTCTCTGAGATACCCTGGTGACAGTCTCTTTGGTCCAACACACAGTTGGCAGCTATCCCTGATTGTGACTCCTTCTTCTCTAGATCCCCGCTTAGATCTTTACTCTTTTCTCTAAGAGTCTTCCAATTATCACACACAGCAATAATATCCTTGAGGCTGAACAGCACAATAATTTATTATGATAGTTTACTCTTTAAACTATATCCCAAATGGATAACTTAGAACTAAATAACTCTTATTATCTGTTATAATCTCCTGTATTATCTGTTTTTATTATAGTTAATCCTAGGAGAATATAGTGGGGATTTGGTCATCTAACCCTTGGTTGACACATCTTTGATAAAATGGCAGCTGTTGCTGTTAAATCACCCATCCTTGTCTCAGCAGCGATGATCTTCCCTATCCTGGCTAGGATTCTGTCATTGGACATCCTTGAGATTTAAAATAGAAAGAGTCAGAAAACGTGTCCCTAACAAATTCCTCTCAATCCAAGTGAAGCAATCATATTTGGCTAGTGACCTGCTTAGGTAATGGGACTTATAACCCATTAAGGCAGGTTGCGCACCAGCCAATTAATTTGCTAGTTGCAGGCGGCATCACTCGCCTCACAACTTACTATTCATTCTCAATCAGTTGGTGATAAACCCAACGGATCCCAATTGGTACACCTGATAGTTAATCACTATCAGATGCCCCTATTTGTTGGCAACTCCACCCAATGAGATCTTAAGTATTTTTCTGTATCAGTCCCTGATGGATACAACCAAGTGAATATCCCAAAGCCCCTGAATGTAGTTACTCCAAAACTATGGCCAACCGATTTCCAATTCACTTTGCCTTAGGGAATTTTCCCCTAGCATTTTCAGGTAATCTAGCAGGATGGGAATATGGGCAAAAATCCCAACACATCCCCCTCTTGCCTAGATTTCCAGCAAGAAAAGAACTGGGGGCATGATAACACCGCTTCAGACACTTGGTCAAATACTCCATTGTTTCAAGTGGAGTACACTCTTAATACTCAATGCTGCTCAGGATGACCTTCAGCATATGGAGTTCTTCCTCTTCCTCCTCGCTACTGGCTTCTCAGAGCGCAGTCCCCACAACCTACTTTTGTTCCAGGCTGATCAATTTACTTGTGATGATATTAGCTCCAGGATCCAGTTTTTCCCCCATCAGGGCGTATGACCTGCTGTCATATTCAGTATTCTTGGTCCGGTGTTCTTGATTTCCTGATTTTCTCCTCATCCTAGATAGGAGACTCTTGCTGTCAATGTTCATTTTGCAGCTCAATTAAGAATACTTATTTTTATTCGCCCTAGTTATTTCTTTCATAACCTCTTGGCCCAAGTCATTCCTAACTCTTCCCTTAGAGAGCTTATCTCATTAAATTTTGAGATTAATTTCTCCAAAATTGGAGCTTAATGGAATGTATAGTGCATAATGTCAACTTCCATATAAGTCTGACATCCCCCTCTCATCCAGTTCATATGTCAAATTCTGAGTTGCAATACCAGCAGCTTCATAATAGTTTGTCTGATAAAGACCTCCGTCTCTTCTAGCAGATGAGTAGGGACACTTGGCAGAACCCCTTCTATGGTCCTTCCGGGACTCATATGTCTAGTCTGGTGCCAGCAGCTAGTCCTTCCATCTAAATTACTAGAATGGTAATTAATCCCTCTGAAACCAGGCTTGCAATAGTTTTTAACAACTCTTGGCTGATTCTTTCTCTGCCATCGATTCCAGAGTTAGATTTTGAAACTCTCCTGGATTCAGCTCCTTTTGCTGATGCACAGACCATTGTCATATATGATCTGGAGATTATGCCATTTGCTCTTGGTAATTCATTTCTTGCTGAGTAGGACCTGCTTCCTGAGTTCCTCTTCTGACTTGGACAATATTACAAACCTGGTGTTCTGTCTACTGAGCTCACCATTAGTAACAGTATTCATTTCAAGCTCCCCTACGCTGAACTCCAGGCCCAGGTCACCGAGGCTTTGACCCTAGCGCTGAATCCCTCTGATCTTGATAACATCCTGGATCAGGATACTGCCACTTATGCTCTTCGCTTTTCTGGCAAGTTCTTTAAAGTTGGTCCATGAAGCTTACAGCTCACCTGGGTTCCACCATTCATTTAGCTTAAGCTTTTGAGAAGCCCATAGTCATCCCTTGCAGGATGCAATCTGCTCCCTGCATGACTATCTCTTCTCCAGTGCTTCCCATTGGTATCTTCTGCTGATGGCATTGATAGGGAGCATGATTTGGCAACCCCCATCAAGCATCCCTTTTTTGTTGCCATCCCATATTTCTGATGTTCTTGATGAAGCCCGTCGTCAGGTTCTCAGAACTAATCTTCTGGCTCTGGTACCATATTGGGATCACTTGGAGTTATTCACCAATCGCCTCTTCTTATACTGTTGCTTTCCTCCCCACTCCAAGGCTTTGTGATTGTCTTCATCTGACATCTCAATTTCCCTTCCCCTAGTCGCTTTCTCGCAGAGCTCTGCATCCACTCAAAGAACGTGGTTTTGTGTAGGTCTAGCCCTCACTAGCATCTGATCTCACATCAATTTTGATGGTATGTTCATTACTACCATGATCCATCCTCCCTCCCCCAAGAGGTAACATAGGCAGAATCATCCCTGTATCAAGGACAATTAATAAAAATAAGATATTATAAAAATTATATTGGCTTTTTCTATTTGCAGTTTATAATCTTTTTTCCCAATATCTTTTATTAATTTTTTATCTTTATTCTTCTTTTTTCCTATTTAATTGACCTTGTTTTGGTTCAGCGGTCCATCTTTTTAATTTTTCCCCAAACTGGGTCCTGGGTACTTAAACCTGCCAGTTTTCTATGGTCCAGAGATCCTTTTTGGACTTAACCATCTAGATTGGTTCAGTGGTTCTTTTTTCAGACTTGACCTGATCATCAGAACATGACCAACTTAATGGTTCATCTGTCCTTTGGGAACTCTTTTATTTTTTTCATTGATCCATTGCTTTAGATACTTAGCATGGACTCAATTCACAACTCTTCCATCCAAGAGATCCTTGATGGAGTAGGCATCAGTTGCCATCTTGGTGATCACTTTAAATGGACCTGACCACAACACATATAGGTTTGTTTCTTCTTCCAAAGCCATATGTATCGCAATAGGCAACTCTCCCCTATTGATATTCTGCTAAGGCCAGTCAGTATTTATTGTCTGTCGATTTTTACTTGTATCTCTTTCTTTGAAGTTGTATTGGATGCTTGCAATTGTATAGATCAGGATATTTGTCAGTCAGTTCAAATATTGCTTAGTACTCATCCCTGATGTAGATTCCACCACCAAATATAAAATTTGTGGCAACGTGGCCTTTCTTCCAATTAACAATTCAGATGGCGTCTTTTCCATCGCCATATGATGACTAATATTGTAGGCGAATGTCACCAAACTCAGGTATGTTCTCCATACGGAAGTTCTTTCTGTGAATAGCTTCCTCAGCGTCATGGCCAGATTTATTCACCTGTTCTACCAGTCCGTTCATCTCATCTGTTAAGGTACTGACATGACTCCTCTGATCCCCATTATCTCATTTAATCTCAGGATCACAAGAGACGTGAAGTTGTCCCATTCTTGCTAAGCAGTACCTGTGGACATCCATGCCAGTATACTACTTGATCCAGGATGAACCTTGCAGTACTGGTAGCATCTACTTTCATTAGGGCCTTCATCTTGACCCATCTCATCAGATGGATGACGGTAACTATAACGTACTTGACTCCTTTGTGCTCATTGTCAGCGGTCTTATCACATCAATGGACACCATGTGCCAGGAAAATCCAGGGCGGACCAGTCAGTATCCAGTTGTATTCTTATGAGGTTTGTGCAGATGGCACTCCATGCAACAAGCTATATAATCTGTGACATCGTAGTTGATGGATTCTCAGTAATAGTATTGGCAAAAATGATTGGTTGTCTTCCTCAGGCCTCAATGCCAGACAACCTTGTGAGCTGCTTATACTATCTCTGCTCTTTTTGACGGTTTTGTAAATAATAACCACTTCCCGTTAATCATCTTAAATACTTATCCATCCATGGTCTTGGTGTTTCTATTGCTTTCCAAAGCGCACCTTGGATTTCTCAGGGCTCGTCCCCAATTTTTTATGTCAAAATTATTCTTTGGAATAGCTCATCTGCCTGAGGGTATACCATCTAGACCATTGATAACCACAATAAGCCATCTGCTTTTCTGGTGAGAAGCCCCCACTCTGTGGAAAATCTCATATACATCCAAATTGACCATTTGATACAGCTGATCCTGCTCATCATCTACAAACAGATCACTGATATCAGATACTTCAGTCATAATGTTAGGAGGAACAGGTTTCTCCGCAGCTCTAGACTGTTTCTCATCTAGGCTATGAGCCATTTTCCCAAATCCTTGGTGGCTGCTGATTCTTTTACCTGGATCACGTTTATCTGATCCTTTGGCTTCTTACAGTGCACGGCAAAATGAATTTTCCTGCCACATTGGTAGCAGACCTTTTCCTTCTTGTATAACCATCTGAATTATTTGGGCTTATTCCCTGGCATAGTTCAATTGGTCATCTCTTTAGCTCCTTCATTTCCCTTTGTGGGATTTGGATTACATACCAATTTGAATTTGAAGCTTCTATATGGCATAAAATGTCACTCACAAATTCTTCAAATTATCTACCATCTGTGAGGTATTTATTATCATCATGAACATGGAAGACATCATGCGATGGAAACCATGATAGGGCTGAAGGGCCGCTTGCAAGGCGATTCTAGCATCAAAGTTATCTAATACTTTCGCTCCAACCAGGATCTGTGACTCCTGGTAAAACCAATATGCGAAGCTAGCTAGAGACTCATCTTTATGGAACTGGATTCCCATAAATTCCTGCTTGCATTTTGATATGCATATCAGACTCCCAAACTCTTTCAAGATGGTTGCCTTTGCCTCAGCATAAGACCAGCTGTCCCCATCCAGGTGAGGTAACACTAAGTTTTGACAGTTGGTGTCTAGGAAATTAATGACCCTCAACACCTTTGATGATCCCATAGCCATTAATGGTTATGTCAAATAATTGTAAAAATGCTGGGGCGTTATCTTTATGTAATGTTGCAAATTTTGGCATTGCCTTAAATTTCTCCAAGTTATTTCTGGCCGATTCTCTTAGTTCAGCCTCTCAGCTAAATTGAGGAGTGACTTTGGGCGTCATCTCCAAAATGGTAGCAAAAGTGGATGGCATGTTCCTCGGGGGATTTCAACTTCCCAAGTATCATGCAAAGACTTATTTCTTTGGCATTGCTTGCCATATCAGCCTCACAAGCACATTTGTGAGCTTTAAGTTCCTCCACTTGTTTAATTAATCTTTCTATATCCACACCAAAATTTCTTTAAATGAACACGATCTGCTTCTCACTCCATTTTCAGATATATGACCTCTCAAACGAGGTCCCCTTCTTTCTTCTTCAACAAGGTTACTTTACTGAGTAACTTGTTCCTGAAGCTTGCTACATTTTCTATTACTTCCTCCACCTTGGAGACTCATTTTTCCAAGGCTGCAAACTCCTGATGGTCTGCTGAGTTTAGAGCATTTCTGGTTTACAGTGGCTAACTTGGTCCACAGTTTGCGTAGCTCATCTTTGTACAACATTCTTATAGATTCTGCAACTCAACTACCCCTGTAGTGAGCACCAACTTTTAAAAATTATTTAAGTTGTTATCAGCAAACAACCCTAGTAACCTTTTTACTGCACAGGTTTGGTTTCCTCATGCACTTTGTTGTGTTGTATAGTAGAATGAATTATTAAATTAATAATAGTATGATAACTAAAATCAGTAGTTGAGTATGAATTCTTATTATTTTAGCCCAACGCTCAGCCAGTATTCCTGATTAGATACTTGTGATGTTGTACTTGTAGGGATTCTTTCCCTTGCTCTGTCTGACCTAATCTTCACTGAGATACCCTGTTGAAAACCTCTTTGGCCCAACACACAGTTGGCAGCTATCCCTGATTGTGACTCCTTCTTCTCTAGATCCCCGCTTAGATATTTACTCTTTTCTCTAAGAGTCTTCCAATTATCACACACAGCAATAATATCCTTGAGACAGAACAGCACAATGGAAGCTAATGATATTTTACTCTTTAAACTATATCCTAAATGGATAACTTATAAACTAAATAAGTATTATTATCTGTTATTATCTCCTGTATTATCTGTTTTTTATTATAGTGAATCCTAGGGAATATATATAGTGGGGATTCAGTTGTCTAACCCTTGGTTGACACCTCTTTGATGAAACTGCAGCCGTTGCCATTATATCACCCATCTTTGTCTCAGCAGCGATGATCTTCCTCATCCTGACTAGGATTCTGTCATTGGACATCCTCAAGACCTAAAATGGAAAGAGTCAGAAAACGTGTCCCTAAAAAATTTCTCTCAAGTAAAGTGAAGCAACCATATTTGGCTAGTGACCTGCTTAAGTAATGAGACTTATTACCTATTAAGACAGGTTGCTCACCAACTGATTAATTTGTTAGTTGCAGGCGGCATCATTATTCTCACAACTTGCTATTCATTCTCAATTAGTTGGTGATAAACCCAACCAATCCCATTTGGTACACCTGATAGTTAATCACTATCATATGCCCCTATTTCATTGGCAACTCCACCCAATGAGATCTAAAGTATTCATCTGGATCAATCCCTGATGGATACAACCAGAAGAATATCCCAAAACCCCTGAATGTAGTTACTCCAAAACTATGGCCAACCGATTTCAAATTCACTTTGCCTTAGGGAATTTTCCCCTAGCAGTTCCAGGTAACTTAGCAAGCTGGGAATATGGGCAAAAATCAACACCCCCTTTATTGGGATCAGTACTTAACAATTGCCTTCATGGCCTACTGGATTAGCTACCATTGCATCCTTAAGATGTCTCCTTTCTATGTGTTGTATAGAAGGGAATCTGGGATGCCATCATTACTAGTCAAATACTTTTACTGATAGGACTGACCCTAGCAAGCCATGAAGAAGTTGGCCCATCACACCATTCAGAAACAATCAGAGGCTATGACTAATTTGTCTAAAACAGTCACAAAAGAGGGCCAAGCCATCATTGAGTTTCACCCCCTCTTCCTTCCTTTCTAACATTTGACTTGGTGCTTTATTATCATAATCATATCACTTCTAGAAAAGAGAAGCTCAGGTCTATTTGGGAAGGTTAATTTGTAGTCACTTACAAGCAAGTGATGGAGTACTCCATAAAATCCCTTGCTCCAGTAGTTACTATTGACCAAGTTCATGGAAATACTTGCAGCCTTATTATCCCCCAAACTCTCTTGAAGGGAATGATGTCAGACAATGACAAGTCTGATGTATAAAAAGAATGTTTTGGAGGTAAATGATGGAATGATTGGTCAAATGACGTTAGTCAATTTCCAGTGGAACTCCTTTAATTAAAGTAACATTTTTACTTGTACTTCTTGGGCAAATACATAAGTTTGGGTAGTCAAATTGTGGCAACTATATGGCAAATTTAGAGGAGTCCATTGGAGGCTCCTCCCCAGGTCACATCTCATTTAGTACAATCACCCTGTGGAGACTGGCCCCTTTTATAGGGTCAGAGGGGGTCCAGCAAGATGAAAATATTTTCCTGCCTTCTAATTAGACTAAATATAAAATTCCTTCCTCATGGGTTCATCTTCATGTTTGCCAATTCCTCATCTGCCCTCACATTGAAGCATGATGTGTTTCAAATAATCTTATAGGTCAACCGGCCATATTACCTAATTTGGACGAAAATAGCTTATATTAAATTTCTTATTTGAATCATTCTGAGCCTCAAGACAATATAAATACTAAAATCCTGATATTGAGGGTGTTTGCTTCAAAACACCCTCACCACCACCAATGAAGACTTATTAAAACCTATCTTTTATTAGTATTAACTTCTCAATTATTTTTATATTTAAGTTGGAGATCTCCCCCTAAACAATAAATCATCCCTACAGTAGAGATCATAGCATCTCCTGCAAACCATTGTTGAATTTCAGGGCGCAAAGCACCAGTGAGCGTCAAAAAATACCCTGAAATACAACAAACTTCAAACTAAAATACTATGACATAAACATTGTCCATTGATCTGGGACAAAGTACATGAACATAGATGGACTGACCTGATTGCCCCTAATACATTTAGACAATAGTGAAGCTGAATGGTTACATTATCTACCAATGAAGCCAGATTCATGATATGACCAAGATTACATTGCAAAATATTCTGAAACAACATGTGTGAAATACTTAAGTTCTTAATAGATTCTATATAAGAGAATTTATAGCCAATTTGTTACCTTACAAGCAACCTTTGTAATAGTACCAGTGATAATGGAATCACACGATACCTTAGGACATAGAGGTGCCAGAAAACTTACAAACTGGATTAAATACTATTACTAATGAAAAAAATATTGGATTCTGTAGTGGAGGTCTTAGATGCTTGTATAACTTTTAAAAAAACAAATGCCGCATAAAGACAACTACAAATATCAGACAATGACCCTCAGCATCTGTTTTATACTATCAGTTTAGATGTCATAGGTCCCCTGCCTAAATCCACAGTATGAACTTGATACATCTTTGTAGGGGTCAGTAATTTCACAAAGTTGGTCATAGCAATTGCCATTCCCATGAAGACCACCAAGGCTACCGCTAACTTTTTATATCAATATATTTACTAATCATGTTTGCTTACAAGTACTTCTAAGCAGTAATGAAAACTTTACTAAAAGAGTTGTGATTAAGTTATCTACGAGCATGGGAGTGCAACAACTATTTTCAGTGACTTATAACCCATCAACTAGAAGGAATGTAGAAAGGATGAATGGGACATTAGTCCCAACTTATGCAAGGTGGCCATTAAAGTTTATCAAACTGGAACCAATATCTTACAAGTGCATTGATGCCTTAAAGGATAAATTTCCATTGTATTATCAAAATGGTATTCTTCAAGGCCTTATATAGTTTAGAAACTGTTATCCTGGCTCTATTAGCCCGCACAGTTACCTGTGATAATACTGATGATCCTGAAAAGCAGTAATATTATTAGCTAGGAATATAATTCAGCTTCATTCAGAAGCAATGAAAATCTAAAAAATATGTTTACAAGAGAAGGCCAAGCAGCAAATCATCCCTCCAATATTTATTCACTTTTTTAGATTTCAGATTTGGTCTTGTACTATCATAATTGTATGTCACCCCAATGAGGTAAATTAGATTCTATCAGTGATGGGTCATAAGCTATAACCCTACAGACGCGTGGATGAATACCAAATCAAGCCCTTAGAAACTGAAATAGCTATAAACTGCATACATGGCCAAATCCTACATTGGTACTCCCTTGCAATACTTAAAGGGGTAATGTTAGATATCAGAATATAAGACATGTTAGTAGAAATGACAACCATCTGACTCACACAAGAGAATTTATGCTTAGACTCAAGGAGAGGTTAAAGAAACTCCATCAAGAAATTATATAGAAAAATTGATAGTTGGTAAGGCAAAAAATGATACTATGAAAATTCCAATGGAGTTTATTGAGCCCAAAATACCCCAAGATGGAATCCTGCCTAATCAATTTTGAAGTATCATTAAAATGTCAGGTGAGAATTACACTAGGTGGCATAAAAAGAAGTACATTAACATGTACAGCAAAAGATAAGAATTAAGAATCTTCCTGGCAATCAATCTAAGTGATACCAAGTCTCATCCAATTTAGTACTTTCAATAAGCCTTTTCTCTTTACCAAAAATATGCTACAAAAGCCTTGTACAATATAGATGATTCAACTGACCAAGAGCCTCACATTATTATTCCTTCCTCCATAAATTTTTAATCCTTTTCCTTATTGGGGTTTATATAGTTATATGTAACATATATAAAACCCTATTCTATACTAAATAAAATTATGACATGATTTTTATTTATTTTTAATGATGGACTTCAATATGTTCTTTTTCCAATCTTCTTATAGGACAGATACTCTAGCTTATGGACCTATTTGTAACTTTTAACTTAAAAAATAGATAAAATACTTTTTATGAGTCTTAGCCTGCTTCAAGATTTTAATTTAGCTTCTTGGCACAGCACCATCAATCCACAAAAATTGAATTCCAACACCGCATAAGAAAGATAATTGTTTTTAATAAAAACTGACAATTAATATACTTTAAACATTTTCAGGTAACATCCCTGACAAGCCATTGATTATCCAGCTCAGAATAAAATCCAAAAATATACTAAACTAATGTCTTATATGAAAACATTCCTTAAAAAAGCTTTAACTTTATGATAGCTTAACTTCCCTATACTTTGATTATCAAAAAGCAAACTAAAATTGGATAAGATTATAGTTATTTATAATATGTCACTGCTTGATAATGCGGAATCCCAAAATTCCAACATATCCCCTGTATTGACCAGATTATCCAGTGAAGATTTGTTTTAGAGGTATATGACACTTTTTAAAAGGCATTAATTAGCTGTCTCAGTTTAACTTTAATCTATGGTCATCAGCGTTCTTCAGTCTATAAAAATTCTTCTGCTTCAGAAGAGCTAGTCTTTCCCATTGATCAATGCTTCTTCTCATGGTCATTCTCAGCATCATAGTTCATCATCCTCATCTTCTTCTCACGTTTGCTCCCATCTCATACAAGCACAGTTATTAAGACTACATACTGTACCAGGATTAGTTGATTATAATCGCTCATTGTAAACTCCTGGATGCCTGTTTTTCCATTATTGGGGAACTCATGAAACTATAAGTGCAGTAATAATTTCTCTTCTTTATGATTCATGAAAATGGACCTCACTACAATGGATACTGGTCCTGACAAACATCTGTAATCATTTGATTTTTTAGACTTTTTCCACTACCATAGAAGTGCATTCCCCTAAGACATTGTAAATGGGCCCAAACCTCAGGACATGAGGTTGTGGAAGAATCAAAACTACTAATATTTATATAGTTTTTCTATTTTCCTATTTTTCAAGGGGTATATATTTTCTTATATTTTTATTTTTATATGTTTTCTATGTTTTTATGTTGTTATTATTATTTATCTTTTTCTTAGATATAATATTTTAAGTATTTGCTATGCACCATAAACATGTTAAAAGCATCACAAGTTTTTGATTAAAAGGTATCCATTGCTGACTTCAAAATAATCTCTAAATGAGCCAACCATAAAGCGTCTAATTTCTTTCTTTATCCAAATTCATGAATATCACAATAATCTATCCTATCACTAACATGGTATTTTTAGTTCTGGTCACTTATGATCATCTTTTTTTTCACTATAATTCTATTCTTCAACATCATATTAAATGCCTTGAGATTTCAATTAGATCATATTAGCCAGTTGGGTCATGTATTGCTCTGAAATCATCCTTGATGTTGGTTCCAATGCCAAAAAATTATTTGCGCCAATGAAGCTTTTTGTCCATATAGTATGTTTGTATGGTGTTTTTCTGTTTCTGTATGATGACTGATATTATATGCAAAAGTTAATGAGCTTAAGTAAGTTCCTCAAGTGGGTGTTTTCCCTGATACCAATTTTCCTTAGTGTCACTGCTAGGGTTCCATTTACTCTTTATACCTTTCCGTTTGTTTCTGGTCAGTATAGAACATACACCAATCCTCTGATAATCATTAGTTTTGTATCTTGATATCACATAGGAGATTGAACTTGTTTCATTGTCAGTGATGAACACTTGCAGACATCCGTGCCAGTATACTAATTGTTCCATTATGAATTTCGCAGGTCTTGTTGCACCTACCTGACTAAAGGCTTTGGTAATGACCCATCTGGTCAGATGGTTAATTACACAAACAATGTAGTTTAATCCCCCAATACTGGCACTCAATGGCCCTATTGCATTAATTGACGCCATGTGCCATGCAAACCCAGAGCACAATAGATGATATCTGTTACATTAATGTGGGTCTTGTGGAGTTGGTATTCCACACAATAGGAAAAATTTCTATCAAAACAAGGTTTGTTGAATCTCATTATTATTGGTGAAGGTGATACAGCATTTTTTATCAGGCCACCATGTCCTATGACCTTGTGTGCTGCTTAAAAAATCTCAGAATGTTCCGATGGTTTGTGAAATAAATATCTCAACCCATCTTTTTTAGTAATAGGTGGTCCTATCAACTCTCTTTCCATTTTTAATCTTTAAAGTTGTTTAGTAATCATTTCTGTGTATTGCATAGCTTTTTTCGGTGGGCTATAAATTTTGGGGTTCATCCCCTATATTTCTTTCAAACGTTTGTTGGAATTTCATCCACTTATTGATACATGACATGAGCTGCATAGTATCTTATTAATCTATTATCATTATGATAAGTTGCTCCTACCTGTTAACAACTTCAGAATTATATATTTCTAACTTTAAAGCATATTTGACCAATTGCCCCTATGGTTTTTTAAGATTATGCAACCAGTGTTGAGATGAATGGTCATTCATAACATTGAGGTGCATCTTATGAGTATACACTAAAAACTGTTTACTTTCATATATCACCACAAGGCATTTGCTCTTCATCAAGGTGTAGTTCCTTTCATCCAGCATTAATTCCTGACTCATATAAGCCACCAGATTCACATCCTCAGCATAATTAACTTGTCCTAAAATGTCATCAACCGCCATCATTGAAGCCTTAAACTTAAATACTAAAGCATGATTAGAATTGGCTATTATAAAATGGGACCAGACATAAGGTATATCCATTCAACTTAAAAAAATATCAGCTTCTTCATTCCATACATTTTCTTTTTAAAATTATTAAATAGATGAAATAACATTTCAGCAATTCTTTTAAAGTCTCAGTTGAATCAGCAACAATAGCCAACCATACCAGAAAGACTTGTATATCCCAACCATTTTTTAGGGTTAACATTCATTTTGTAGCCAATATTCTGTTGTTGTGGTTACAATCTGAAAAGTTGGTCATAAACCCCAGAATTTCAAGCTTTTTCTTTTATAAATTGTCATTTTCTCGGCTTGATTCTCAAATTGGCTGCCAATAGGCGCTTGAACACTTCCTCCAAATGTCTAAAGTATAGGTGAACGTCCAACTAAAAACATTGATATTGTCCAATATACTTAAATGAAGGCAACTTCCAATCACCTAAGATGGAGTTTATCATCTTTTTGAAAGTTAGCCAGTATACTACAAAGTACTTATGGCGTTCTAGTTGGGCGTTACAACCCTTGTGAAATAATTATTGTCTACTTCTCATGATCTTCTTTTGGCAATTTTATTTGCCATTACCACAATATCAGACCCATGGAAAAAAGTTTGCTTTACCTAGACAATTAAGCATGCCATCTTCCTTGGCAAGGGATATGAACCCTTCCTGGTGATTTATTTAGTCAGCGATATTTATTACCATGAAATTGGATCTATCCATCTCTTTACTGATAGTATTGGACTAGCCATAGATTAAAGGAATGCACAAGAAGCCCATGTTCAATCAACTTCTTGATTTATTTGATAACTACTGCCTCATAAGTTTTGGATTGTCAGACTGGTTGCGTTTTTATTGGTGGAAATTATCCAGTATTGACCTTATGGATCATATTTTTCACTCATTTTAGGTTTATAATCTTCCTGATAAAATATCAACCAATAATATTAAACAATATGAGTACTTTCTAATGCTGATGTTTCAATATCCCAGCAAATTTCTCTCTACCCACTATTACATGAATTTTTTTACTAAGGTCATCCATTTTTCCATTTTGGAAAACATCCAAATTCATAAAATCCCCAATCTTAGATATTGTAATTAAATGAGTGAGCATAATGTTTAAATTTTCGCCACTTTCATTAACTTTTTTTATGTCTGCTTGTAAAACTTAAACTTCTTCAAGACCTGAAATAAGAATTTCCAGAGCTATCTAAGGTTCAAACTTTGACTTCTTCCTTAGGTAATGATATCTACATACAATTGTTCTGAACATCTAAAAGTTACCCCATATTAAATACTAATTGTGTTTCTGGCAGAATGATAGTCAATGTTTTTGCCCTTAGTGGTATTCCATTGTTCTCTAGAATCTGCGTTGGCATCTCTCAAATTTTCCTCATAACTGACTTGTATTAGATTGGGATTGTGCCATCATTGTCAATTAAATTTACAAAGTTGTTCTTCCTTGTTGGCTGAGCTTCCCCTTTTAGATAATATACCAATGTTAACAATTGCCCTAAAATAGTTAAAGGTTATTCCTAAAAGCACATTTGAGCTCTTCTTTGCTTTGATTGTTGAATTAAACAAATTCAAAATTTTATACAGGTTCTTATGTTCATCCAGCCTTTTCACCCACACTGCTTTTGAGACTACGTCAACTTGATCAACGCATGTTGCCCCCATGTGAGGCGGCGGTGCACCACCTTCTGGCGTTTATCAGCCACTGCCAAAGCGCCCCCCAGCTGGACCAGCTAGCCCACAAGCACTTCTGGTTACTACGTCCTACCTTGGGACCTATCCCACCACCTTGTATGCTCCCAGCAGTGCTTAGAAGCCCCATGGTGCTCCTTAGAGCAACCTGATTTTCACCATTCAGTTTTAGTTAGGAATCTCTTCCCCTACGTGAGTTCAGCCATCATCAAGATAGTCACAGTAGTTTATAAATATGGAAGATTTATAGATATCCACCCCTTCAAGGAGTATTTTGACCTTGGCTTCTCTTGTAAAGCTCAAGCCATGGTGGCGGCACAGCTAACTTTTTTATATAAAAATATACAATACTGACTTTCAGAACTCGCTTGCTGGATGAGGCCACACTTGTGGTCCAGTTTGCTAACTTTCCCTCCCTTCTGTACCCACAAACACCTCCCTTACAAACTCATGGAGGGATTGGATGCTTAAGTTGCTGACACCATGTTGCAGTTTGTGGTTCCCAACTGCGCTAATCATCTCACCAGGCCTTACAATTTTGTAACAATTTCCCCCTTCTGTCACAACACCCACCTTGCAATACCCCCTACGCCCTGATCAAATTCACCCCTAATCATCCCTTCTGGGCAATCATCAAAGACAGTCGCGCCATCTTCTCCTTGTGCTTTAGACTTGACCATTTGAAGTACAAGTGCCCAGCACTTTCCGCTGAAGCTGCTTCAGCTGCTTCTCACTCTGGTTCCAACACCATCACTATTCATAATTAATCTTTGTATGGGAAGCAACTCTCCATCCATCTATCTCATTCTCAGAGGGCGCTGCTCCCACCGCTCTGCTCAACCAAATCTCATCTGCCATAAATATTCCTGAGCAGATTTTGGCTCATTTGCTGGCAGATATGCCATAATTATTTGTGCACAGCCAATCAGCGTCTGCCACCCAACCAACTCATGTTTATGGCCCAGCGCTGGCCATATCAAATCTTTTCAGGGCTCTAAAATGTATTGACAATGAAGTACACGCTTAAAGATTAAATATAACTTTAACCAGTAAGGATTTTTCACACAACTCCCCAATTTGACCCCACCAACATTTTCGTCCTCATAATGATTTTTAGTTTACAAAATATTCAACAAAAGGCTGTTGATGCAACTGCTGCCCCCACCAACTCCCTTCTTCATTAAGCCCTCAATATGGTGGTTGAACACTTTTTAAGGGAATTCCAATTCCTAACTTCCCTAAAGATTTACCCAATGAAGCTAAAATTGATATTGAGGTACTTTCATTTGCAGCAGGCCGTGCATGTATCAATGTGGCAAGTCATCGCTTTTTGACCCCAGATACCACAAAATTTGCTAATACAGAAACCATTCACTTGTGTGCCTGAACATATCACCTTTTCTGAACATTAGCTCAATCAATATGTTGAAGCAATACACACTGATGACCTCATTGATGGGAGAACCTTCACCTCTTTCTCCTTATGGCCCATGCTGCTGAAGCTTTAACCTCTTTTTTCCACCTTTTCCCGCACCTGAAGAAACTGGTGCCAGACAAAAATCCCCCTAACAAGGAGCTATATAAGGCTAGCTGGGGCCTCCTCATGGAGCAATCGGAGAAAGACCATGGAAACATGAGTAAGTAGCAAACACCAGAACCTAGAGAGGCGCATGGTCGTGTCCTGTAATGTCCTGTAATGTCCTGAAAGAGGTGTGGGATTGTAGTGATGACTTTGCCAACCCGTTAATGAAGGTGTATACAACCATTGAGGGTATAATATGGACAGGAAGGGAGGAATACAAGTCAGGCATGGTCCCAGTCAAATGACTTCCCCTCAAGCTGGGGGTTGCATGGGTGCAGACCAAAAGACAAAAGAGATACAATCCTGGTTGGCTGCACTTCAGTGCCTCTGCCTATAATAGATGCCACGGTTTGCTAAGTTGGCCTGAAGCTTGGCTAGCTGCCAGTTCAGTCTTCATGAGCCAGCTGGTGGCAAAAGTAATCATTCAAGATAATTACAATTAATCCAAAATAATACCAAGACTTCATGAACAAAAAGAGGCAAGAGAGCATAACTCTGATAAAAAAAGCAGGTGAAAAAGGGGAGAGCTTCAGCTTCTCCCCACTTAGGGGCCTTAAACCTGGATGTCATTGGGTCTTGTTTTCAACAAAGGATATGAGAGGCATATCAGATTTCCTGGCTGGTGCTGATGGTCTTCTCAGTACTTAAACAAGTTGGGCATATGTCAGCCTTAGGGTAGTGAAAGCTACACTTAAATCATGGTCAGGTCCACATTTGGTGTTGCTTAGATTCGTGCAGCCCTATTGCAGTGGTGCAGTACCCCAGGCCTTCATCCCACAAAGTTACCTGCACTAGGAGTCCTTTGGGCTTTTAAAACTCAAAAATATCCCCCTGACTCCTCTTTCCCTTCTAATATGGATGCTTAGGCCCAACGCCGTGGCACCATGTTAGAATTTTTTATTTTATCTGATAATACTTTTGTTTGGCACAAGGCAAATAAAGATGTGTGGATGTCACCAATTCTTGGGTCAGGAACCACTAGTACTAAAAAGATGAAATCACATTTGACATATATTTTCTTATGAAATAGTTCCAATGATTATATATTGTTTTTGATTCTTTTAAACTATGGTGAGCGCTGATACTACCAGTAATCCAAACCATAGATATAATGCACTATATGCACCAAAAAAAGTTGTATTATATGTCCCATAATTCCTATATACCTTCTGGTGCTCAAAAACCATATATCCTAATTCATTTTACCAACTTGGTCAAAATGATATTGATAGGTGCCACACTATCAATTGTAGCTCTTATTTTCAAATGATTAACTAAAGTAATATGCATATTGCACTCAGAGTATTGTAGTAAAGCGTTTTCTGAGTGAATTGCAGAATCAGATGCTGAGTATAAAGTATAAATTAATTAAGCAGACAATCTGATAAGGATTATCTGATAGTACTAGTGGTGATGGAAACGTTAACGTTGTTAAGCTTTTGCCTTGATCAATTCATTATTGTTTTTGGCATTTCCAGCATTTTCTATTATCTGTCAAGCATAAGGTCAAATGATATCCCTCACTATCTCTGGATCAATACTCCTTGCCTTTTTGCTAGTAATTGCATAAACCTTTAAATTGTGCAACCTGAGAGATCAGATCAGATGTATCTTTATCTACAAACAAATCACAAATGTCCAATTTATCTTTATAATATTAGGTGAAATATAATTTGCTGCAGTTCTAGATCTTTTCTTATATAGACTGCTGATTTTTTGCTAAATTCTGGAAAGCTTTCTCCTCTTGGGCCTAAACGAGATTTTCTTGATCTTTGGGTATCTTGCCCCAACATTGAGCAACAATGTGCCCAGCTACACCACATTTATGTTAGCAATTCTGGAATTTGTCCATACATTTTGGCCCATCAGGTTTTTCCAATTGATATGCGGTCCTGAAAATACTTAATATGCTCATATAATTTCCTCATATTTCTATTCCTTGATGTAAATGGGTTAAAGTTTTGGTATTTCACCTTAAACAACAAACCTAACACCTTATGATACTCCACCATGCAAAGTGGAATTATTGGTTGCTAGCGCAGAAACCATGTCTTGGTACAGGTCTCTGTAGGGCCTAAGAGCCATATGCATACCAATATAAGAATCAAAGTCTGACAGATCTTTCACATCTGCAAGGATTTACGCTTCATTTAGAACTGGTTGGCAAAAGTAGCTAATATTTCATCTTTCTTAAACTGGATATCCATGAACCCTTGTTTATGGTTATTATCCAGTCATGGCTTCAAACTCTTTGATAAATGCCTTTTTTGTATCTTTGTACGTCTAATTGTCCCTTACTAGGTGGTGCAACATCAGATTTTAACAATTGATGTCTAAATAGTTTATAACTGACTTCATTTTTTGACTGTCAATTTATTTAAACATCAACATTGCAAAATTGGAAAAAGTGGGACATTATTCTGGTGAAAAATGATTAATTTGGAGTAACCTTAACTTCTTCAGTCACTAGTATGATGGGAGGTTTATGACTGATATCCTACTGAATATGGGCGTATTCTCAGGAGTTATCTCTGAAAGTGCTGTAAAAGCTAAGGGTATATTTTTGGGGGTCTTTAATTTCCCAAAGAACTTTCCTTATCTAAATCATTGACATTTACATCAGCCTCCATCAATAAACAGTTTCAATTATGATTTTTAAGGTCTTGTCACCACTTAAAAATTTGTGTTGCATCAGTCTGTAGCTGATAATTGTCCTTTGTCTGCTTTTCAATAAGTTTTCTGAAACATTAATTCCTAAATTACTTCAGTCTCCTTCCTCTTTAAGAAGGTAATTTTTCTTTTTTAGCACTAGTGGTGCCCAACTCAAAAAGGGGGAGCCGCCATGCATCTTTATTTGCAAATGGGCTAAACAAAGAGATTATTAGAAATAAAAAATCCTAATATGACACCTCAGCTAACATCCTAGGAAGCCATATCTTAAGTAGAGGAAGCTTTGGGGAAACTTTGTCTGGCACCTGCTTTAGCTGGTGGACCATGGCAGGCAGCATTGGGGTGGGAGCATCAGCGACATGGGGCATAAGGAGGTATAGTTGTGGGCTTTCTTTAGTTATAAGGCCAGCGGTGTCCATTGCCTCAATGTATTGAGCAAGTTGATGCTCAGCAAAAGAGATGAGAGCATGCACACACGTAAATGACTTAATGCACTGTTGGGTTTCAGGGTAATTGGGGTTAAAAAGAGATTTTTGCTGCATCAATGCAGGCGCAGATTGCACCAAAAGCCAGCTCCTCAGTCTCATATTTTGCCTCTTTCTCAAAATCATGAGGAAATTGGGGATTGGAATACCTTCAACCAGGGGTTCCATTGCCCCATGGAGTTACTGGTGGAGTAGGGTGTTGGAAGGAGCTGCATCATCTTCAACTGCCATTTTATTTATATTTTATAAATAGAAAAACCATTTTTAGGATGAAAACGGTGGGGACACAATTTGGGAGGAATGACAAAAACCTCCTCCAATGTAAAATCCGGTTTAACAACATATGACCAGTCATTTTCTGTCAATCCATTTGAGAGCCTTGAATGGATTTGACTTGGCTAATGCTGGACCAGCCACTGGAGTTGGAAAATTGGCTGCACCTGATTGTCCATGAACTGTTGACCATAGCAGCTCAGCTGAAACTGTTTCAGCCATCAGCTCAGGTTGGCGTAAATTGACCAAATTTTTATAAATTCTAAAGTTTTATTGGCTGTGGCTTTGGAAGCCATGCCAGAATTCACTGAGGTTGGGGGTGGGTTGATTGAGCCCTACTCAAAAAATTTGGGTGTGACAGCAGCTGAGCTAACGCTGGAGGAGGTAGCAGCAGAAGTGGCATAGGTGAAAGCCATAGGGCACTTACACTTTGAGTGATTAACCTTAAAGCACAAGAGGGGGTGGAAGGCAAGTCAGTAGGGCGTACACTACCAACCTGAAGGTTGTGGGTTTGATTCCCACCCTTCACACATCAATCAGGGTGCCAGCTGAAGGAAACTATTGGCGGTTAGTAGGTCTAATAACACGAAAACCTTACCCATGATGTAACCAGAAAAATCTGAGTCCCAATCTGGAGGTGAAAAAACTTTCTATGACAGAGTTGACCCTGCTCAGGTTTCATGTTGATACTTTCTTTCTCTATTTTGGTAATGTCTGTCCCCCAGTCAGCTTGCCTCAAATAAATAAAACCTTAAAGCACAAGGGGCAAATGGTGTGTCTATTCTTGATGCGCGCCCAGAATGGGTGATCAGGGGCAGATCTGATCACTGTGCATTTGAAAATCATGAGATGGGTGTCACAATGGAATGGGCAGATTGTTGCAAAGGTGTGCAGCCCTGCCAAATGATCTTCTCCATTCAGAACCATTAATTGCAGCATGTGGTCTGCGCCATAAATGGCCAAACCCTCCATGAGCTCATGGAGGAGGTGTTTGGGTGAAAGATGGGAGAGCAACCTGGAAAACTGGACTACCAAAGTGGCCTCATCTGGGAGCCAAGTGCAAACAGTATGGAACAGAATATTTTAAAAATTATTGGCAGCTTAGATGCTGCCATTGCATTGTCCTTAGAACAGAAACCAAGGTCAAATACCCCTTAAATGGGTGGAATTCTATGAAGCCAGCGGGTTTAAAAACCAATGTGGCCATCTCAATGATAGCTACGCTTGTATAAGGGAAGAGGTTCCCATATTTGACCCAAAGGCCAAAATGCAAATTGCTCTGTGGTAGCACCAAAGGGCTCTGGAGCACTGCCTGGAAAATCTTAAGATGGTGGGCCAAGTCCCAAGGTGGACATAACGCCCAGTAGCGTTAGGGGGGCTATCAGAGCCAGCCCAGGTGCGCTTTGGTGGCAGCCAAAATATGCCAGATGGTAGCACATCACCACCCCAAGCTGTGGCAGCAGGCGTCAAAAGCATTGACATTCATAAGTTTCTGGCTTGATTGGGCAGTGATTTTTGTATTTTTTTTAAAAAATTGAATTGGCTTCAATTTCAATGTCAAAGCAAAAGAGAGTTTTAAGAAGATGACTTTTCCTTACAGATCTTACTTACCTTTGAGCCTGCTCTATTTTTTCTACTGCTTTTGTAACTTTTTCTTTCATGATAGTCAGATAATATTGTGACGTTGATCTAGAATATTTTATTCACTGTTTCTAGATTGCTCCACAGCTTCTGTAGTTCATCTTATAAGACATAATCTTGATAAAATTAATGTGCTAAGTGGTCAAAAACTTAAATACCCTTATAGTTTGCACCAAGGTAAACTTTTTAATTTACTGCACAGGTTCATTTGATTGATTTCTTAAGATTAAGGGAATGTAATAATTTATGAATTCATGCACTTAGTTTAGTTTCTTCCCAACTAGTTGTTTCAATTTTGCTTATAGACTTTCTCATGGAAAGGCACTGACAACTTCACTTCTGATAACTTAAGAACAATTAAGATAAGGGAAACTATCCCTTCAACCCTTAAACATGAGAACTTGAGAGCAAAAATAAATAATGGGAATATATCCCTCTAACTCTTACACAAGAGAACAATAAAACGTGTATTCCTATCAAACTAATTATTTTTGTAATTGTCTAAAATTGTCTGTCTTTAATTATAAAACAAGAAGTTTAAATAGGGAAAATAAATTCTTAACTCTTCAGTTGGCACCCAATAAAATGACAATTTTTGAAAATGAACTTAACTCAAAGAGTTATAATAAAATGATTAACAATTTATCCATCAAGTTAATATCCACAACCAACTAGATTATAACCCTTTTATGAGTTGGATTTCAAAAATAGCGTGTCCTAACGCCTTTATCCAAACTAACAGATTAATATCTACAAGATAGAATTCTGATTAAGTAATATGACCATTTACACATTTTTGGCAGGCCACTTCACTCAGGCTAACCTGCAATTTACTACCATAAAAAACGTTGTCAATGCTTCAGTAACTCAAAATACATTATAATCAATAAATGAATAAATTCCAAAAAAAACCACATAAAATTTGTTAGTAATAAAGCCAACAATAATAATCCTTTTAACATTTTTGGGATCATCTCTGACAAGCTATTAATAATAAGGCTCTAAATAAAATCCTAAAAAGTATTTGAGGTGGGTCAACCTTATAATAAATATACCACAATGAGAATTCTTAGACAGTACAGGTTTCAAATTTGTTTTGAACAAAACCTGCACTAGAGTGGAAGTAGGAATTACCCTTCCAGGCTAACCACCCTAGAATCAAATTCTGAAAAAAACTAAACTGTCTTATATGAGAACATCCCTTAACAACAGTTAACAACCTCAATACATCTAACATCTATATATGCTGCTTATTAGAAAGCAAACTAAATTTTCTTAATGCAAATTTTTATTCTTAATCTTTCAAAACTGGATAATGTGAGAATTCCAAAATCCCAACATCAGATAATCAGCCTTTTTGATCAGGGTGAGTTTGATGATAATTCTGAAGTCTTGGTTTCATCTTATATGTGGCTTAAATGTCAATTAAGGCCTCCTTAATGGCCTTCAAGGATTTGGCAGGTTTTAGGCCAAGGTAAAACGTAGCAGAAGTTATAGGTGCAATTCCAGTAAACTAAGCAATAAGGTCTTTGCAGTGACTAAATTCAAGGCTCCAGTCTTCCAAAAGTTGTTGTGCCTTAATATGAAACTAATTTTTATATCCACAATTGATTAATACTTCCCTATACTCATGGTAAAAGTTCCTTGCTTCATATTTTGAAGGGCCTGTGCACTTCCAAACTTGATAATAAATATAAAATATTAGTTAAAGTAAGTTGTGGTCAAATAGTAGTTCCAAGCACCTCCTGTGCTTCTCTGTTCATACATCCCTGTACATTACAAGCTTTCTGTTTGTTGCTGGCTCCGTTCATGCTGTTTCTATAGCTAAAGAAATTTTACTATAGTTCTCTTGCTAGGAGTGAACTTAGCCTTAAAGTTCAGGTGAAATAGGATTTTCTTCAGATGAATCTGACGTGCTGGTTGTACCATCATCGTTGGCGTATTGGTACTGGTAGTGCATTTTCCCAGATTAAGTAACAGTATGGGTTGAATATGTCTCACTTGCATGCTGTCCCTGTCCTGCTTCAAGTGATCCAACTGGTCATTGTGACTTTCCAGTTTGGTAAAATTATGTTTAGGCTTTGTATGGCTTTAATGTTCTCAATCTCTATATGATCCAACTTTTTTCACTTAATTCATATTCAGCTCTTTATTATTTCCTGTGCTGGTGGTGATCCTACTCTTCTTACCTCAACAGTAAAACAAGCCACTTGCATCTTTAATTTGTTGATCATTCTGTACATAATCTCCAAGAGCATATCTTCTTAAATTTCTGTTTTATAAAACCTCCATAAGTTATTTGAGAACTCTCTACATTTGTTTAATATTTCCCCTATAGTGGCACCATTTACTGCTAAAGTGTCCCATTTGCTCAGGTGGTGCTGATGAAAGGGTTGAGCCATTTGCAATAATTTATTCATTTATTCACAGGTTGTGCTATCAGGTGAGTTATATAATAAGTTTTTGTATGCTGGACTTTTTCTTATGGTTCTAAGTGTGTTCAACTGTGGTGAAACCTTAAAATTATACATACAAGGCTTTTCCTGAGCTTACCAGAAATCTCTCAACTTCTGCTGTCATCAAGAAGTCTAATTTTGAACTTCATAACAATAAAAAAGGAAGATTATGTAAAAGTGTGTTTTAATTGATATGAAAGTGTAAAGTATATATATATATATATTATTTTAGGAATTCATAGTGTCTGAAATAGAACTTGATTTTTATATGAATTAATTTTTATAGGAATATTGTATATTTGCAACTTGGTTTCAGGTCCTTCAGAGTCCAATTCCTTGATCCTCTATAAGCTTCAGTGCTTTTTCTTAAATTATAATTTGGATCTGGCCTGTTTGTAAATATGTGGCTGATGTTCTGAATTCTCCTGTTGTTCTAATGACACTTGTGGCTTGTTAAGCTGCATGGGTGCATTGATGTTCTCAATTGATGGCATTTACAAAATTAATAAACTTTCCACATTAGTATACTTGTACTGCTCAGCTTCATTTGAATGTGAAAACTCTCTTCAGATAGAGTATTGTTAATACTTACATCATTTGTAATAGAACACAAGGGAATAAAAGGAGTTCATCTAAAGTTTTGCCTGTGGCGCTGTGCGCATAATCATCTGGAATGGTATTTATATTTAAGTGGCATCTGATATCAGGGTGACTGACTGGAAAATTATTGCAGCCGTCAGGGGGTAAATAAATGCATTTATTGTCAGGTATTTTAGATTAGTTGAAGCTTATAAAAGGGGCTACAGATTTTCATAAAATTGTTTGCTTGCTGGCAAGTAAGTTGGGACTTGTGTGCTCTGTCAAAAATAGATAGTTAGTAACAGACTTATTAATATTGGTGTTATGGTTTTTCAAAGGGATTAATTAATAGGGGTAGGAACTAATCCCTATAGTTTAGACTTTTATAACAGCATTGGAGGAGGAAATAAGAACCTCTTTCCCTATGGGTGCATCTTATGGGAAATAGGAAGCCAATTAGGCTGGCTTATAATTTCCTTTAATGCGGGCTGATTTTGATAATGAACAAACTTGAGAGTTGGTATAAAGACTTTATTATATCTTTAAACTGGAACTCTTTCTCATAGGAAGAAAATAAAGCTTAATTTCTACTTGTGTTAACCAATTAAGTGAAACTATAAATTCCTGTAAAAGAAGATAATATAGTCTAGTACCCATCATTCAATAATACATTACAAGACATAAAAGGGTTAAAAAGGTTATAACTCTTAAAAAAATCTTAATGTATGAGGGTGAAGGGCAAGAGTCAACCTTGTGTACAAACGGAAGCATATAAAAAATGAAAATTGTAGTTTTAAGATTATTCTGAAGGTCAAGTGGAGCTATAAAATTGATATGAAGTTTCTAAATATAGAATAAAGATGTAGTATAGTTGTTAAAGGATCCTATGTAAAGAATTACTAGATAATCAGCTAAGGGAGAAGGGTTATTACATCTGATTTTTCTCAAGATAAAGTATATACAAATTTATTTAGAATTTTATCAGTATAATAATTTCAAATTGGGAGTATAACTTGAGAGCTCTTTAAAAATAACATCCCTTTGGAGTATATTGACTAATGGACTTAATCTTTGATAGGGCAGGTGACTTTGTCCACCTTAGATTAAAACCCTGGAGTACCTTTGCCCTAATAGTATTAAATCTTGCCTAGATAACCTTTATTATAGTGTTATAAACCCAATGTTTCTATATCAATTTCTCTCTCCATACTATAAATTTATATCTATCCAACTTTGATAGGTCTTGTAAGAGCTTTGAACTAAAGAGTTGAGAGAGATCAAGTCTAGTTATAAAACTTGTACTACAGACAGAATCAGCTTATAAGTGAATACAAATGTTTTGGATCCATCTTTCCTGGGTGCTTCTTAATAAAATTAAAAGGGTTATTGAGCTCTTTAGTGATTATGAACATAATTACTGAATAATACCTGGTGATCTAAAATAAACTTAATTTTATGGTTTTTATGTGTTTTATTGTCGCAGAGTTGGCTAATAAAGTTAAGACTAACCTGCCAGTGGGGTGAGTAAACACCCACAATGAATACCAGAATGCTAGAGGCATAGCCATCCATATGATCTGGTTTCTTATGGGAAGTGAAAAAATTGAGGGATGGTAACAAACAATCACCACTACCAGTATATCTACTAACAATAACGCCACTTCATCTGTAGCCGCCACAAATTCTGCCTCATTAGTTTCTTTAAGGCTCACAAAGAGCCCCCAAATCCTCTCTGGTGATGTGGGTTGACAACCATGTGGTAAGGTTATATAACTTCGCCCACTGAAGGGAAAGAATCTCCAAAATCAAGGTCATATCCTGACGCTATACAGAATTTCAAAAACTGGGGACAACCCCAGGAGGCCATTATAATGGTATTCCCACTCATGGAGGGAGGGCAGCAACGTTGTAATTATAGCTACTATGGCCCAGTCATTGCACAGACTGGGGAACATGGCACCTATAGGACACCAGCTAGCAGATAGGGAATGTAATTTTAAGTGGGAAAAATTCTGCACAGAAAATTGTTTATTAGAAAACAAAAGAAAATTGATGACAACTGTACCTGTGGGGGATAGTTGTCTTAGGTTTTGGGGGCTTGGGGATTAGATAAAATTTCCATTGTCTAAAAGTAACACAATCATATTCAATTTTAGCAGATTGACATATTAAGATCTTTATGACGCTGGATTGATATCATCCTAGCCATCTGACTTTTTCTCAGATTTTGCCACCAAATTTTTCCTAGTGTGATTCCACTTATAAGATTGGCAACGCTTTATCCAGTGGGTAACTGGATGTTTGAAATTCTGAGGATAACTTGCTTGATAATTATATTCCTGCATACTTAATTGTGATGAAGTTCCATTGATTAATCTTTGATCTTTCCAGTAGCTTACAGTATCCTTGCCATTTATAAACTCACTAGGTTTATTAAAATAGCCCTAACTCTTCTGATCAATTTCAAGCTTACTTTTTTTTGTAATTGGTAACAACCTTTGAGGCAGGTATAGATACAAGCTGGGGGTTTGGCACTTCTAGCTTGTTTGCACTCTCAAATAAAGAATTCTTAACAAAATTATAAAATGGATAAAAAATAACTTTTGTTAGAAGGTATTTATTTGATAATCTGTCATTAGGCCAAGGGCTGGTATTTATACCTCTAGGGCATCTCCTGGCCACATTAAAGAACAAATTTCAACAGATATTTACCACCTCAGTTTGGCCCTTGAACAAATATGACTGAGATCTATTTTTAGGTTTATTGGTGGCAAAATACTCTCAAAATCAGGAGGATTTCAGGGACAAACATTGCGATAAAAACATGCAAAATTACTCTAGTATTCTCTTGATTTGAGTTTCATCATACTGCTGGTGAAATACACCTTCTGTTGAATTCTTGCATCAATTAAAGTAGATGATGTACCCCTAATCAGGATCTCAGCAGGCCTCTCTCTTGATAGCACTAGGTACTCTCTTTCAGGCAGTCTATGTGCAAGTTCTATAGTGCCAATTACACAGATCAACATACAAATTTTGCCCTAGGGCGGAAAATTGATTACAATATCATTCATCTAATTGTCCATAGACTTTTAAGCGTTAACTTTGGGTTGGTTCCAAACAATTTTGTATACTGATTGTTTGATATTGTTCCCAATAATTGGGACAGATTGTCAAATGTTTATGCAATGATAATTGGCCATAATTTGTGAGTGTATTTGTCCTGAGCTTTTTGATAAAGTACTTGATCAAATTGAAGTTGAGAATTTGGCTTAAGCCGTGTAGTTGCAATAGGCTTTGAGTTGAGAATTAGGGTATTAGCTCAAGCATTGAAAGGATAATCAGCCCAATCTGATAGTTGTCAAAGGGTTTATTTTTGAGGCAACCACCAGAATCTGACATTTCCCCCACTTGACTCAAACCTAAGCCCTAAGATTACCAATTAGCCTTCATTGATCATCAGCATCTGTTATCTTTAGTCTGAACGCCTGATGAGTCTAAAGTTGGTTTTCTTATTGGTAAATTTGACCCAAATGCCCGTCAAGTCTGAAGTTGTATTCTCTCCCAACCTCAAGTGCAAACTAAAGTATTAATTAGAATAAATCTATGTTAAGATATATAAATTGTTTTTTTGTTTTTTTTTGTTTTTTTACCTTTTTAATTTCCTAATTTCCCGCTTAAAGAACCTTCTTAGAAATTTTGCATGGACTTGGTTATATATATATATATGGCCAGTCCTATTATCCTTGATTGTGTATATTTACTGAGATATCTTCTTAATCACTTCAAATGGCCCTACCCAGATGTGATCTAACTTTAACAATCAGCCTGATCCAAGAGTGTTGCAAAATAAGACTTTGTCATTATCTTCAAATTTGGCCAGTGTGTAGTGATTCTCTAAGTCCTTCTGATTTTGAGCCTTTTTCTTGGCAAAACTGTTGTCAAAGGCTTGAGCTTGTAGTTTGATTAAAGCATCCGCAAGCTTCTCCATATATTGAGGATTAGTGTTTTGCCAGTATCCTTCAGGGCCTAATATAGAAGTGTTGGTAGGGCTGGATGTCTTCCATTTAGTACTAAAAAATGGTGCCATCCTGGTTGACAAATGGTAGGAGATATTGTAGGCAAATACTTCCAAACTTAGATAAGTACTCCATTCAGATGGTTTGGCCAATGTTAATTTCCAGATAATGTTCACCAACGTCCCATTTGTGAGCTCAACAGTCCATTAGTTTCAGTATGATATGGTGCAGAAAGCACACCTTGTACTCCCATTAATTGGTTGAGCTTGGCAAGGACATTGGCGGTAAAATTGGTTTCATTATTGGTAAGAATAACCTAAGGACATCCATGTTTTTAGATGATGTTTTCAGGGATGAACTTAGAAGTTTCTACTGCTCTAGCTTCCTGAATGGCCTTAGCTTTGACCCATTTGGTCAAGTGATCAATGGCTACAATTATGTACTTGGCCTTCATTTTGCTTGTTGGAAGTGGGCTGACAACGTCTATAGATACAGTGTGCCAGGCAAACTTGGGCTGAACAAAATGGTAAGATGTGCTTTTCAGAATGGTTTTTTGCCTTGGCACTCTGCACAGCATTCTAGCGTTTCTTGGATGTCAAAATTCATTGACTTCCAATAGAAGAATTGCTTTAGATGCTCTTTCATTTTTTTAAATCACCATGCCCTATGGCCTTATGCGTTGCCATTATTAGGTCTGTTCAGTCTGAGGGCTTGGAAAAATATACTTTTTGCCCTCAACAATTTTTAAAGCATCCCGTTTTCAGTGGTTGTATTTTTTGTAGATCCAATAATATTTTTGGACGGATTTAAAATCATCTTGATACTCTCTGCTGATCATTTTTATAAACAAGTCATCAGCAGCCTGACTAAGTGTTACAATGGTGGATAGTCAGGATAGGCAATTGGCGTTTTGATGTTTTTCTCCAGCTCAATGTTCAATGGTGTTTTCTTGAGCTTGAAGCTTTAATGCCCAGCGGCTAATCAGCCCTCAGGTTCTCTAAAGTTTTTCAACCATCTTAGGGAAGCATGATTGGTAACAACTTTTGAAATAAGTGCCATGAAGATAGACCTGAAATTGCTTGCAAGCATATATGATGGCTAAGCATTCTCGTTCCATCACTGTGTAGTCCTTTCATGAACATTTAAGATCTTACTAGTAAATTCAACTGGATATTCTTCACTATCTTTTCCAACTTGGGATAACATGGCCCCCAATGCTGTTAGAGATGCGTCAGTTTGAATGATAAACTTCTGATCGAATTCTGGGTATCAAAGAACAAGCGCGTCTAATAGGGCAAATGGAGTTGGTCAAATGCATCCTGGCAAGCTGGAGTCCAGTTTAATGGGACCTTATCTTCAAGTAGATAGAAAAGCAGCTCCCCACATTGTGCAAAATTGGCAAAAAAATGGCAATAGTACCTAATCATGCCTAAGAATACTTGAACATTGTGCTTGAATTGGGCCATTTCATTTTGGAGATGGCATCCATATTAGAGGGTTGGGTCAAAAACCCACTTTGTCAATTATGAATCTGAGGTATTCCAGTTGGTCTTTGAATAATTGGCATTTTTGGGCTTGATTTTAGGTTTGCAGTTGCTAGCCTTCAGAAAACCTCCTCTAAGTGTTCCAGATGGTCGTCAAAAGTGTGGCTGAAAACGTTGATATTATCAAGGTACACTAGTACACATGACAACTTCAAATATCTCATAATTGTGTCTATTGTCTGTTGGAATGTAGCCAGAGCATTGAGGAGCCCTTGCGGCATTCTTGTTGGCTTAAATAGGCCCTCTTGGGTTATGATTGCACATTTCTCACGCTCCTCTTTGGAAAGATCTATTTACCAATATCTACTGATAAGGTCCATTGCCAAAAAGAACTTTGCGCTTCCTAGTCTATCCAATGCATTATCAATTTGTGGCATAGGGTACAAGCCCTTCTTTGTGATGTTGTTTAACTTCTGATAATCAATGAATACTCAGTTGCTTCCATCCTTTTTCTTCTCTATTAAAATTAGTGCTGCCCATGGACTATTTGAAGGTGCTAACATTCTACAATTGAGGAGTTCCTTAATCCTTTTGGATACAGCTTCTTCTGATTTTTAGCATTTAATTGGGCGTAATCAAATTGGTTTATGATAACTGGTATTGAATTTGTGGGTGACACCATTTCACATCCCAATTCAAAATCATCTTGTGCGAATATTTCCCAATATTTAGAGGATAACTCCTGAGCTTGGCCTTTCTCAGAGTTATTCAGGTTGCTTAAATCAGCCATAGGGATGTCATTATTTCTGCTGAGTAGGTCCTTATTGAGGAGCCCTATTTTGACAAAAGTTCTGAACTCATGGAATGAGTGAATTTCTGAGGTAGGGATCAGATTTAGTGATGGTTGTTTTATGTTGCTTGATGGAAATGGGCTGATTTTGCAGGTTTGCACATAAGATATGTATTTCTTTATGGCCAGAAATAATAATACCAGGGGCAATGTTTGGTTTGGATTGAGATTTAGACCATGGTTAATATACTTCACTGTAAAGTCCTTCTGGGAGATTAATTGTTAGTCCCGTCAGGATGATTACTTGATCTTCAGATGGTATAGTGATGTTCTAATTTTATCAAAGTGTAATGCCATTTGACTCATCAATCTGATTGGGTAGTGCTTTTACCTTTGACCGCGCTTTAACATACTCAATTGGAAAGATTCCATCTTTGTAGGCCATATTTATAAATAAGTTGGGTTTCTTTTCCCAACTCCCCTATCCCAGTTATAGTAAAGTGGAATATCCTGGCCAAGAATGTTGAGAGTATCGTCCTTATAATTGATAAAAACTCTATATCTTCTTAGGAAAACAGTCCCAATTAGGATATCATAGTTCATTTTTGGCAATACTATAGCAGGTGCTGTTACTACAATAGATCTGAATCTGAGAGGTAAGGTACTGTAGGCGCTCAGTGATTTAATTGTATGCGCTCCAGATGTTCCATATTCCTGACAGTGGGAAAAATTGGGCGCAATTTTCAGTTTTTAACCAGCTTTGTATAGACTATATTGATAGGAGCACCACTATTGACAATGGCCCAAACTCACACCTTGTTTACTGCCATGTTCACATAAGTACATTCAGAGTTGTTTTCAGAGGTATTTATTGTATAAATGCTGTGATTGCTGCCCAATTACAGGTGTGATTTCAGGATTGAGAAAATATCTGGAAAGCTATCTACTGAGTTCTTCATGGGAATAGCTACTTGCACGTTGTTAAGCTTAGTTAGGTCGGTTGAACATCTGGATTGAAGGTCTAAACCCTAATTTATAATCTGTTTTGCATATGGTTTTGATACTTTTTCTTAGGCTTCTTTGATAATTTTTAAGGGCTTAGTTGCTTTTGCTGTTGACTGAGTAGTGACCATCATAAAAATCATTATCCACAATATGGTGAAGGTTATCTTTAACAAATTCTTTGACCCTAAAGAGCACGCCAGGGTCAGGTGGAATGGTTTGAACATAAGTGGAGTCAGAGAATTCCTCCTCTACTCCACCTGCTCTTTTCCAGCCTCACTGTTGCTGTTGATTTCTAGAGCAACGTTGACCCCAGGCTTTTTGTTGAACTGTCTGTAGCATTTTCTAGCAAAGTGCCCGTGTTGCCCACAATTGTAACATATAATCGGCCCTTTTTGCTGCTTTTTGCTCGAATTTTTGGTTTATAGTTCATAAATTTTTCCCTTGGTCAGACATAGCGTTGCTTTTTGGACCCAAAAATTGGGATTTTTGCTTATCCTTTGCCCAATTAGGGGTATTGAAAATATGGGAACAGCTTCTCAAGTAATTGGTAAGTTCTTGGATTTCCAAGCTTTCATTGAATGCAGGTATTATGACATTGTGTAGTTAATGGAAGGGCATAGTTGCATGTTCCATTGCAGTCTCAGCGTCAAACTTATCTATTGCATTGCACCCATGCAGAACTTGTGCCTTGTGGAAAAATCCGTCTGCAAAGTTCTTAATAGTCTCATTCTGTTTGAATTCAATATTAAGAAGCTCTCTTTTTTGGGTTTCTAATTTCTCAGGCCCTCCAAACTTTTGTTACTGCAATTTTGGCATCCATATAGGACCAATCGTCACCCAAATAGAGCATAATGAGGTTACAACTATGGGCATCAAGTGAATTAATCAGTGCTGATTCTTTTGCATGGTCTGATGCTCCCCTCATTGCTTTTTCATATAGCTTGAGAAAAGAGTGACCGTTCCCATCCTTATCAAACTTTGGTAAATTCAGTGGTTTGAATTCATCTCACCTTGTCTCATAATAGAGGATATACTTCTTCTTGAACGTCTTGGTGTATCATCAATCATAATCATCCCTCTTTCCCATTTAGGAGTATCTGGAGTTAGAATTGCTGCCAGGATTCTAAGCATAGAATGGATTTTTGAAATATCAGTTTCTACATCAGTGTCAATTTCCAATGATTCAGTTTCATGATACTGCTCTGAACTACTGGATTCTGATGCTTGAATTCAGCCCTTAGTTGTTTTTCCAATCTGTTTTTTGGCTGAATGGGCAGAGCTTTTTCCTATCTCTCTTTTAACAAATCTTGGTGAGCATTGGAAGCTTTGTTTTTTGAGGTTGTCATTCTTTTCTTTGAATAAAGCTTGATTGGATGTTATGCTTCTAATGTCTTTGGCCATACTATCTACTCAGGGATTTGCAGTTGATAATTGCATTATGAGTTCCCAAATCTCCTGAGTAATTTTAGTATTTCTGGCCTGCAATCTTGACACAACTGTCCAAATTTTTGAAAATTTCTTGTTGTTCAAAGCATCATCCTTATTCCTATTTGGGACGACTGGTTTTGCTGCTTGAGCTCTCCCCACTGTAATAAGATTCTAGGAGTTGGAGGCACCAGCTTTGGAGCCTTGGCAGCTGGTAAAATGAAAGACTTCCTTGTCACTAGTTTTCATCTTGTTGTCAATTTCTCAACTGGCAAAAACTTCCAGGAATTGGTTATTTAAATCCATTTCAGAGAGTGTCATCAAAATTGAGTGATCATCAGTTGTAAAAATTCTGAGGATAACTCGCTTGATAATTATATTCATGCACGTTTAATTGGGATGAAGTTCCATTGATTAATCCTCAATCTTGCAGTGGCTTAAAGTATTCTGACCATTCAGAAACTCACTAGGCATATTAAAATAGCCCTGACTCTTCTGATCAATTTCAGGTTTAATTTTTTTTCTTTGTAGTTGTGAATAACTTCTGAGAAAGAGATAGATACAAGCTGGGGGTTTGGCACTTTCATCTTGTCAGAACTCTCAAAGAAAGAATTCTGAACAAAATTAGAAAAGGAATAAAAAATATTTTTTGTTAAAATATCTATGTGATAATCAGTCATTAGGCCAGGAGCTGGTATTTATACTTCTAGGGCATCTTCTGGCCACATTCAAGCACAAAATTTCAACAGATATTTACCACCTCAGTTTGGCCCTTGAACAAATATGAATGAGATCTATTCTTAGGTTTATTGGTGGCAAAATACTCTCAAAATCAGAAGGATTTCAGGGAAAAACATTGTGATAAAAACTTGCAAAATTATTTTAAGTCTCTTAAAATTAAGTTTATCATACTGCTGATGAAATACACCTTCTGTTAAATTCTTGCATCAATTAAAGTAGATGATGTACCCCTAATCAGGATGTTGGCAGGCCTCTCTCTTGATAGCACTAGGTACACCCTTTTGGGCAGTCCATGTGCAAGTTCTATTGTTCCAATCACATGGATTGATATATGAATTTTGCCCTAAGGTGTGAAATTGATTATATTATCATTTGTCTTATTGTCTATGGTACTTTAAAACGTTAACTTTGGGTTGGTCCCAAAAAATTTTGTATACTGATTGTTTGATATTATTCCCAATAATTAGACAAATTGTCAGGATTTGATGCAATGATTTCAGCCATAATGTGTGAGCATATTCATCCCAAGCTTTTTGATAAAGTACTTGATTGAATTAAAGTTGAGATATTCAGCCTGAGCCATATAGTTGCATAAGCTTTGAGATGAGAATTAGGGTATTAGCTTGAGCATTGGGAGAATAATCAGCCTAATTTGATGGTTGTCAAAGTTTTATTTTTGAGTCAACCACCAGAATCAGACAGGGTGCGCCTATGGCTGAGTTGCATATGGTAGCTCCCATTAATGTTAAAAGAATTTTATGCACCTAAACCTGTTGGGGTCAGGCTAACCTTTTCTGATGTAAGGAAAACATATTGATGGGGTTTTAAGCCTAAGCGTACTTTGGATGACTTAATTATGCTGGCATCGATTTTTAATGTTATTAGACCCCTCATTGGGGGCTGAGAACAATGAGGGGTGGAAATGATCACAACCTTCATGCTTGTGGTGGCTTCTTACTGCTACCACCTCCAAACACACCTTCTCAATTTGCTGCACTAACTCTTAGATAGTGAGATATGAAGAAAAGAAAAAGCTTTAGGTTTAGCTGACACCCACCTCTCATCTACCACATGGGCTAAATAGCCTAAGTAAATGATAAGGACAGCTGCCTTCTTTACCTTTTTTTGTGAAGAACAAAAATCACTCATGGTTGAGTTGCAGGGGGTGCTCCCCAGGACTTAAATTATATTTCCATCTTTAAACAGGGAAACATCACCAGGAACTTGGGTGAAGGTTACATTCTTGTGGGCTTTTGGAAACTTGAGGGAAAAGAGCATAGCTTTCTTCAAGAGAGGACTAGGAGCGACAGGGTAAAGGTTGTGTAATGTTTTATCAGATTACCTGAATGGACATAGTAATGAGCAATGACCCAACTATTTCTTATATGATGAAAACCCCTTTCAGGCCACAGGGTACTGGATTGATTGGATAGATTTTTGTGAGGCCAGAATTGCATTGGCCTACATCTCCTCAAATCCCACAACTAGGATTGGCTCTGGCACCGCTGGGTCCTTCCCCTTGGATGGGGTCAACTGAGAAACATGAAAAATGGGGTGATGGGTTCCAGTGTGCCAAAAGAGTCAGCTGAAACACGTTATTGCCAAAATATGCCTCCACCACATGGAGCCTAGAGCGCTTTCTTGCAAACTTCTGGGAGGCACCTTTATATGCAGGTGTCATGTATCCAACATGATGGAGGATATTACCTTTATTTTTATGGAAAGGGGAAAGTTTCTAGTATTTGAAGCGTTTGTAATCACTGATGGCCTTGGTCAGGTGCTCCAAAACTAGGTATTTTATGCTCCAAATGTGCTGTACATGGTCTTCTATAGCAGAAACTTCCAGCCAGAGGAGTAGGCCTATAGAAAATGATGGGTTGCACCCTAGCGTGGTCTCATACAGTGAGAAACTAGAAGATGCATAAGGGACATTGTTATATGAAAAATGTGCCAATAGAAGATCATCCACCCAGGTATACTATGCAGCAGAATCATAGAAGCAAAGATATTGTTTAAGAATCTTTGTTGACCCTCTCTGTTTGCTGTCAGACTGGGTATTGTATGCAGTTGAGTGGAAAGCTTAATATTCAAGATTGACATGAGTTTGTCTAAAACATGCCATAAATTTCTATTCTTGGTCTCTCATGATCTTCTGAGGCAAGCCAAACATTGAGAACATATGCTGCACAAAGATCTGAGCTATCTTTTTGGAGGTGACATCTTACAAACAAGGGATAAAGAATGAAACTTGTTGAAGCATTCCACAACCACCATAATCTTGGTAAACCCATTTAAGCTAGGAATCTCAACCATGAAATCAAATGACAATGATGCTCATGGACCCTCTGCCTTATGTATGAGATGGAGAAGACCATTCTTACCTGACCTATATAATTTCGTCCATGCACACATCATGCAATTAGTGATCCAAGCCAGGATATCCTAGGATATACCTGGCCAGTTATATGTCTGCTTTACCAAATTAAGGAATTTTTAATTCCTCAAGTGGCCAACCACTGAGGGTTATGATGATCACAAATTAATTCATTGAGGAGTTAGTGTAAAACCCAAAGAATTTCCTAAGCTAAGTTTTCTTATCTGCCAATGAACATTGAGTTCGCTTATGCATCAGAAGTACCAGCTGTTCCATCAGCTCCAACCCTCCAAGCAGGACTTTTGACCCTTTTATACCCATGAGATCAGAGGCACATCTAAGGCCCAATATACCACTAAATCTCAGGAGAAGCAATAGCTAGTATATGGGCCAGCTGAGATTATTGTGGTTTGTTTCTGCTCATCCGCCTCTTATGGATACAATGCAGAGTTCCAACTCAACAAATTAGAAAGGACATTTGAGGCACCTTTTACAAATTCATACTTGAAGTTAAAAAATGCAGAGGTCACAATATGTTCAGGTCTGGCAATGTGCCAGCTTCTACAGTTTTCTGAAATAAATAAGGGCCTGATGTTCATCAGCATGGTCACCTCATGCCACACGCCCTGAATAAGGTACAACCAGTGGGTCAGCAACCACACCACAGTGGCCAACTCCTTATCATAAATAGCCCAGTATTGTTCACATGAAGCAAACTTGCATAAGAAATAAGTGGCCGTATATTTTATCCATTGTATACTTGCAACAGTATTGCCCTATGGCAGCTAACAAGACATCACTTGCTATGATAAAAGGCTTGGTGGAATCAGCATGTTTGAAAACAAGAGGCGCCAAACACCTATTTGATGGCGTTAAACGCCCATTGCAATCTTCCATCCTTTATGATGGAGCATTCTTTTTTTGTCAAGAAATGCAGCGGCGCAGCAACTGCAAGAGGGTGGGCTGACTCCTTCAAAAATATGATCATGCATAAGAAGCTTCTCAAAAGCTTCTAAATTGTAGGAGTGGGATACTTAAAAATACCTCAAGCTTGATGAGGGAATTGATTAACCATCTTCTAGGACCAGTTTAACAGGAAGATAGCCTTCTTTCTGAAAAACTTACACTTGGAGGTCTTTACATAAAAGTTCCACCTTGTGCAACACATCCATCACCACCTCCAGGTCTTTCTTGTGCTGCTCAGAGATAGGAAGATGCACTAGAATATCATTAATAACTGCCACTGCACAGGTGAATCTAAGGTCACCAAGAACGCTATCACATATATGCTGGAATGTGGCTGAGGTGTTCTTCAGGCTGAAAGCATAACATGGAACTGGAAGATGCCCCTTATAGTAAAAATCGTCATAAGCCACTATTGGCCTTTTGCCATACAGAATTGCTTGAATGCGTTCATAAGATGAAGCTACAAGTACACTTGGGATTTTGCAATTTCCTGGCTAAATTTCTTCTTTAGTGGGATTGTATAGGGGTCATGAATGGTGATATTATATAGATGCCCATAGTTGAAGCTGGAACGCAACATATTGTCAGCCTTCTGAATGAGAACTATAAGATAGGTGATGGTAGAGGTTTGCTTATGCACCCACCATTTTAAGCATATTGTCTAATTACACCTCCAACGCCTTGTATTCATGCACCAAGTAGGGATACAACTGGCAGTTAACTTAATCACGGCCACCATCAAACAGAAATCCAGGTTATACTCAGAGTGCAGTGGGAGTCATTTAGCTTTTTCCAGATCAAAATCATCCTGATATGCTGCCAATTACAGGGGTAAATCTGGTGAAGTACCCACGGGAGAAGGAATTAACATAATGGGACCCACCTCATCCCATAGCAAGCAAACTTAAAAAGGGAAACTCACCCCATAACTGTGTATTTGTGAAGGATAGTACATTTGATTCCAGGTTGATATTAATCTGCTGCCAACTCCACCACTCTACCCCAGAATGACTGGGAAGAGAATATCTGGTACCACAGCAATCTGATCACAAAAACAGAACTGATGCACTAAAAAAGATACTGGAACCATATCTTATATAACTCCTTGAGGGTGAAGAACGCGCCCAACCCTGAAGCATCCACTTCCAGGTCCAAATCTAGATCCTGCACTAGTTTTAGACTCATAAAGTTCCCCGCCACTCTTATATCCACAAGTGCATAATAAACACCCAGTTTGTACCCAAACAAATTTCCAAATGCAGCAAAAAATTAGAAAAAATTATGTTTATTGGCCACATATTGGGAAAACACTGGATGAGTAGTAATAATTGCTGAATCATCTGTGGAACTAAAGTTGGTGAAAATTGGACTATCAATTGGGAAGATCTTTCAAAATTCCTTGCTTGGTACGCTAACAACATAGCTGTCAGAAGATTGATGGGTACCAGTTCATTCCCAGAAACTGCCTCACCAACTGGTGCCAGGTTAGGGGAAGGGGAAGCAACCAGATAGGGAGAGACTGGAGAATCCTTCAGAAACAAGACACAGACCCCCAGGATGGGCCAAAACAGCCACGCTGGGCAAGAGAAAAAGGCACACCCATGTCAGTCAAGGTACCACTCAAAGCTGCTTCAGTGGTGAATCTTTTTAGTGCACCTTCTACTTTACCTGACCCCCATTGAAGCATGGCGCTGATGGAGATGGCCACTGCACCCACCTGCTCCAACAAACCTAACTAAGTTTCCCAGGTTAAATTGGTTGGCAGAAACTGGATCCAAGATGACACAGAAGACCACAATCAAAACTTTTAATGAAGTTCTAGCCCAGGAGCCAGATCCTAGAATGCTTCAATGAATGAGGGTAGATCAGATGCCTCTGCACCCAATGTGAAAAATTGTAGAAGATGATCCCTTAGTAAAACAGTTCTTAAACCACAGATGACAACAACATAATCAAGGGAGTAGAAACTCCCGCTTGGCTGAATGAGCACAAAATCTCATGCACACAATAATGGACATCCCCCTCCACTGCATCTAAGAGATCTACACTTCACTGGATATCCATATGGGGAGGAGAAAGCCACTGCATAGGCCAAAATTGCACCTGCAACTCCACCAGGGCGTCCAAAAATTGGTTTTCTATTTTCACAGATGGGATGGACAAATCTACCCCCCTGGGGCAGGATAAAATGAGGACTAAATCATATTGGAAGAGATATGTTTGGTCAGAAACTTTACCATCACTATGTGGAAACCTCTGAAAAATACACTGACTTACCATACAAAAAGAACTAAACTTAGCACTGATTGTAGGTTCATGTGGTATAATAATACCATTGCATTACCTACTTCTAGCAGAAAGGTGGAGATAGCAGAAATTAGTGGTCAGTCAATTAAGTAATAGAGGTGGTTAATAAAGTTAAGATTATCCTGCTAGTTGAGGTAATTAAAAACCGGAACAAAAACCAGAATGCTGGAGTTATAGCTGACCCATATGGTCTTATATCTTAAGGAGAGGAAATTATACTAAGGGACAGCAACTAACAATCATCATTACCAGCATACCCACTAACACCATGCCATTGCAGCAGTGGTGGCTGCAGATTCCGCCACAGTAGTTTTTTAAGGCCCACAGAGAGCTAAAAATCCTCTCTGGTAACATAAGTTACAAACTGTGTGAAAAGGTTATGAAACTTCACCCACCAGGGGAAAGAATCTCCAAAAGCAAGGTCACATCTTGACGCTATATGGCATCTGAAATAGGGGCCAACTCCAGTAGGTCACTATAATGGTATCCTCATCAAGGAGAGAGGGCAGCAATGTTGTAATTATGGCCATCATGGCCTAATCATTGCATAGACTTGAAAACATAGCACCTATGAAGCTGCAGCTAGCAGTTAGAGAATTTATTAAAAATAAGATAAAATTCTATGAAGAATTATGTTTATTGTAACAGACAATAGAAAATTAATTAACAACTGTACCTGTGAGGGACATTTGTCTTAAGTTTTAGGAGCTTGGGGAAAAAATTTTGAATTGTCCAAGGATAATGCAATCATATTTGGTTCTGATGGATCAACATAATAAAATCCTTATGATATTAAATCTATCTCAACCTGATTAGCTGACTTTTGCTCAGATTTTGCCATTAAATTTTCCCTCCCAGCGTGGTTCTGCTTGGTGGATCAGCGATGCTTCATTTTGTGGGCAACAGGGTGCACCCATGGCCAAGCTGCATATGGGAGATGCTCTCAGGTGATTGTATTAAATGAACCTGAACCTGTTGGGGCTTGGGCTCACCTTTTTCAATGAAAGAGAAATGCATTTACAGGATTTTGAACACAAGCATACTGTGAATAACTTATTTTGCTGGGTGTCAATTTATCAATGTTAGCGCACCTCTCATTGGGTGCTGAGACTAATGAGGGAGGGGAATGACCATAACCTTCCCACTGGTAGTGGATTCTTACTGCTGCCACCTCCAATAACACCTCCCCATTTACTTCACTAACTCCTAGGAGGTGAGATATGAAGAAAGAGGGCAATCTTGAGGGGGTAGGCTCACCAACTCTTATTCACCATATGGGTTAAATAGTCCTGGGATTGAGAGAGATGGCTACCTTCTCCACCCTTTTTTGTGCAGAACAGAAATTTTTCATGGTTGAGGCACACAGGGTAATTCCCAGTAGTTACAGTTACCATCTATACCATAAAGTTTTATTATAATATACATCCTAATCTATGATTTTAAAATATAATAATTTGATCAACTAATTATAACTTTTTTAGGTTTGTAGTATCTATACTAACAAAAATATCTTAATTTATAGTGTACTAGATTTTTAGACTTACTTAATTAAAAAAAGTTTCTATAAATACATTAGGAGGGGGTGGAAGGTGAGTCAGTAGGGCATATGACTGCCAACCTGAATATTGTGGGTTCAATTTCTCACTCTTCAACATTGATTGGTGTGCCAGCCAAATAAAGCTATTGGCGGTTAGTAGGTCTGATAACATGAAAACCTTCCCATGACATAACCAGAAAAAATCTAAGTTCTGATTTAGAGGTGAAAAACTTTTATTGACAGATTTAACTCTTCTCAGATATTATGCCAATGCTTTCTTTCTCTCTTTTAATAATGTCTATCCCCAGGCCAGCTTGCCACTAATAAACAATTTATATATTAAGAATAAAGATTGGCTCTCCTTTTAGATCAATTACAAGCAGTAAAAAGCCTTAACATCATAGATGAACAGCTTTGACCTTATCTTTTGGTTGCATCTGTAGTAAATTAAAAAAACTCATTTAAAGTCAATCTAATATTAAATTGTTAAAAAGGTTATCTTACTTTAAGAACTTATAATGAGCTATAACAACAAGAAGTTTACCATTTAAGGTTTCATGATATATTGAGATAGACATGTAAATTTTATCTTAGAATATGATAAACATTAGCTATAGTATTTATATAGTTCACCATTATTTTCTAAAACAACTTATGGATGATATAACAGTTGAGAAATTCTAGCTAACATTTTCTCCTAGTCTAGCAGCTGACCTACACCCTGTTCACATTTATCTATATTATATATGCTGTAGCTCTGCTGATATAGCCCCTTACCTTTAAATCCATCATGAAGCATCCTTTCCAGTTTTATTTCTACAGGAGGGCACTATAACAAACCAAGATAATACCCTGGAAAAATTTAATGTTAGTGTTTTTACAATAATAGTGTATATCAACCTGATTTTAACAGTTTTTCAAGTTTATAGCCTATATATAAATAATAAATGGGGGGAGGTGAAGTATGGTCTATGGCTTGCCAGAAACCAACGTTGTTTCCCTTCATAAGGAGTTCTAGTGATGAGCTCTCTAGCCATAGTCAAGTGATGGTTAGAATTAGCTGTAGAAGTCTATAAAAATCCTTTTTCCTCAAGTAATTCCAACTATGGGGTCAGTCTGGTCTCATTCTGCATAATAAGGAATGGGTAGCTTATCTTTGAGCTGGCTGGGTAGCCTTTGCTGCCCAGTACACCAAGCTGTAAAGAATGTGTCAATTTGGGGTGGAGTGAGCCACCCACCCATGGTTGGGGTTCAGTTATGGTCCTTGATTTGTGTGGCCCCAGTGCAGTGGGGCAGTGCATAAAATTTAACTAATAAAGCCCATTGCACTGGGAGCCCTTAGGGACACACAAAAGCTCAAAAAACATTAAATTATCACTAAATTAATATTTATTAAGATAGTAGCTGATATAACTTTAGGGATTCAAACATTGTATAGCATACCTGATGGTATGTCAGCTCTTAGATATAATCCTTCAATATAAGCTAATACCAACCTGCACTTCTCAAAGTAGTAAAAAAGCATCTACAGCCATATCTGATGTCAACCTGATTAGAGATTATAGTGCTATACTAAAAAGGTTTTTGGGTACAATATAGTAGCCTAGCTTTTTTAGTCTAAATCAGGTTCACATCATGTATCTGATCAAAAGATACTAACTACACCTATAGGTGAAGATTTGATCTTTGCAAGACTATATAAATTAACTAGCTTCTGCCTACATTATAATGTAGAAAGAATAGCTAAAAGATCTGTATTCTACCAAAATTTTTAAGTGGATGCCAGTACAATTGCATTGGTTAATCAACTTTATAAACTTTCCTATAAGCATGATTTGATTTATGGATATATCTAACATAAAGCTTACCCTAGAACACTGGCAATTTTAATTATCATACCATATAATAGAAGATTGGTGTTATAGCTGCCTCAGTAATATTTTAAGAGGCTACATGTTAAAGTAACTTTGAGCTAGATTAAAATTATCAGCTAAAGTTTAGAGCCTGGGCTATGGTGACAATCATGACAATTTTTCTATATACCTGTATCAATTTAAAATTAGGTAATTGTGGTAAAGTGATTAAGTGATAAAAAGCCTTGATAGCAAAAAATTAATTGAGAGGCATCATTGAAAGCTATTGATTAACCCCACTCATAGTTTATCAGGGATTTAATCTTATTTATTTAGGGCCAGCCTTTAAAGGACCTAAAGGTTAGTTTTTATAGCTTAAAATATTCTAGTTTATATATATAACTGAATAGATACCTGTATATAAACTCAGTATAAGTTAAAAGAGAACTTATAGATGTTAAACTATGAGTTACTTATGTTTATATTTTCCAAAATAAATTTAAACAACTTAATTTAAAGATAAACAGGTTATAGCTATAAGCTAATTTATTAAAGCTTTTTCTGGCCATAAAGTTTTCTTTTAAGTCAATGGCCTCACAACTAAGTTTTCTACTAAAGCTTGGTGCATATAAAAGCAAAACTATATAAATTTTTACCAAGGCTTAAGAAATTAAAAGTGCTAAATGGTTAAAAAGTTATAACAATGCCAATAGACAAGATTGCAAGGGCCTATATTATGAATCTTAATGAGGTGATTTTGCCAATAGGTTATATAGGTTGTAAGTTTATATAAGCCCAAAAAATAATTGGTTAAAACATCTATCTTAAGTGTGTAACCTAAAGAAAGTATTAATCTATTAAATTTTACACCATACTTTTAAATTACTTTTCATCCACCCATCAAACTAGTGTAATTAGGCAAGTTTTACAGATAGAGTATTAATCTATACCATGTAAAAAAGTAACATTTATGGGCTAGATTTATACAGACTTTTTATCAATATAGAACTTTGGCAGCTGACCTTTTCTTGAGATACAGAACTTGTTTAATAAACTGGTTTACTTTTATAAAAAAGTTGTGTATAGTTTAACTTAATTAAAGTGCTATCACAGCTATAATATGAGTGGTGACTTGAGCTGCTCACCTAACGGTTTTTCTATAGGTTAATTTAAGAAAATTGTGATGAAATGATTGACTATAGGCTAATAAATAGGTGAGCAGATATAGTAATAGGGTATAGTCAATTAAGCATAACTTATTACATAAAATTATAAGGTTTCTGATTGCTTATACTGTATCTTATATTATTTACATTTTATACATGCATATATCTGATGCAACTTTTTTCAATATATTATAAATTTATTGGACTAGGAAATAGCATTTTATCAGAAACAGAACTAGGCCATACCTAACACCAATATATATATATAATATGATAGGGGAAATCTTTATAACCACATAGTATGAGGTCCTGTACATACTGAGTTATCACCTTATAAGCTATCAGGTAAAAATCAAGATGAATACTCAGATAGTTATCTAAAGTTATAAAGAGGCTAAGATTAATTACAAATTTGGTGCTAACTTAGCAATTGACTAACTGAGCACAATGCTACCTAGTATCAAGATCAATTTTAATCCTTTCTCTTACTTAAATGTTATCACCCTATAGGGTAACATCTTGTTATAAGTATTCTATAATGGTAATATTTAATATTAGCCAGATCTAATAGGTATAAGCTTAGCACCAACATACAATATCAATTGATGCTTAGCATATGAGCTGGGTATTTAAGGGAAGCATTATAGCTGGATACTACAAGATTTTATCCTAAAAATAGTAATATTATTAAAAGGGTAAACAGGTTTATTAGTTGAGTTACTAAAACCTCTCAACTCTTTTATTTTTTGTGTTAGTAGATGTGAGCAAGATAATTAAAGAATAGGGGTCCTAACTGTACAGCAAAAATTAAAGTATACATTTAATCAGACCAACAATTGATAATTAATCTTATTTTATTTTTATTGTTGTAGAAAGATACTATGTAAAGGAATAGCTTAGGGGAAAGGTATAATCCTAAACTGGGTTTAGAGGTGGTAAGAATCTATTCTCTAAGGTTACACTTCTGTGTAGCCTACTACATACTATTTCTTTAAGTATAGATTAGCTTAAAGAATGGTTTGAGAAAGCTCAGCCTGAGCTAATCCTAACCTTACCCAAGCGGCTCCATAGCTGGTTTAGATTAGGATTTAGAAAACTAAACTTAATCTAAAGTAAAATACTTGGATACCTCATAATAATGCTGAGGATCTGATTATTATAACAGTATCTTAAAAGTTATAAACCTTCAATTCAAAGTATCTAATCGGTTTATGGTATTATATTAGAAACCTTATACAAGAATTAGTAATAATTTTACTTTAAATATAATTTATATAATTGGTATAACTTTTGATCTATATGTCTTCAGAATATGATAGGGACCTTTGGTAAAGCAGGTATACACTAATCTTTGCTATGAATAAACTTAGATGATGATCTCAATTCAAGGTAATAAGTAAGTAAGTAATATTTTAAGGATTCAACTTTACAGATAAAACTGAGCTGTATATAAATATAAAGGATAAAGGTTTTTTGAGAATATTAATTCTAGAAACTATCAATAACAAATTAAGGTGATAGTGTATGACTGAAGGTATATATTAAAGATCTATTTAAAATTGAACTAATTAGATGAAAGGATAACTTGGGTTATGATATCTGTAGTATTAAATTAAATTGGGTAATATATGATTGAGGGTATATATAAAGGATCGATATAAATTTGACTCAACTAAAATGAAGGGGTAGTTAGATTACAGTATCTGTGGCAATAAATTTAAAGGATGGTATATAAATAAAGTTATAATTTGAAGCTCTATTTAAAAATTTAAACCTAACTAAATTAACCCTTTCAATCATTCGACGCATATATACATCCAAAAAATGGGGGTGATGTAAATCTAAAAACGCATATATGCGTTCAAAAACTGAGGGGCAGGTAAATAAAAAAACGCATATATGCGTCCAATTAAAATAAGATTTATATAGCTTTATTTTAAAATTTATCAAATATTCGTGTTACAACAAGGACCAAAATGAGCTCAAAAAGAGTGAACATCGGCTAAGAAATTCGTGCCAAATTTAAGGCCAAAAAAAACGGATGATTTTTTTGAAAATGACTGAAAGGGTTAAAAATTGTTAGATTATAGTACCTGTGGCACTAAATAAAAGAAATATTATGCAGATGAAGGCATAGATTAAAGCTCCATTTAAAAAGCTCTATTAAAATTTTAACTCTTATCAAAAGGGATAGCTAGGTTATCCCAAGGATAATAAAAGGGTTAAGTTGGGTACCTGTGGCCAAACAGAAGGTATCCAAGTTGGATCAGCTTTTCCTAAAGGTTTTCAATCCATCTAATACTTTGAATAAAAGGGTAAATTATAATATCTATTCTATAAAAAATTAAAAAAGGAGATCCAGCTAAAAAAAAATTAGTTGAACTGATGACCCTTTAGAGGAATTGTTGGAGGTTTAGAGTCGGATGAGGTTTGGTTTTAAAAATGGATCCGGATTCTGGAGACTCGAACCCATCAGGATTTTTTTGATTGGATAAGGTAACTTTAGATCTTATGGGATATCAAAATAATGGTTTGTACCCAGGTATGGATTATAAGATCCACTTATCTGAAATGTTTGAATCCATATTTGGATCTTTTAAGGCCAGTTTAAACCAATAGGTAAAATGGCTTAAGACTAATTCTCCGAATCCAGTTTAGTTTTAGGGTAAATATCCTTCCCCCGCTTTGAACACCCATTTCTATATATATAAAAAATTTTGGGAAAAAAAACCTCCTTTAAAAAAGCTCTAAAAAGTATGAAATAATTGAGAAATTAAGCCTACTCAATAAAACTCTTTTTGAAGTCGGCGCCATATTTTAAACTGAATTATAGAATTTTGCTCATAAATACAATCGATATCTTATGTCTGGATTAGGTTCAAATGTAAACTATAAGCAACTTAGAATAAATAGTACTGAGTATATAAATTATAAATTTCTAGCATAAGTCAGTTAAAATATGGCGCCGACTTCAAAAAGGGTTACATAGAATATTTATAATTTCTCAATTATTTCATACTTTTTAGAGCTTTTTTAAAGGAGGTTCTTTTTTTCCCAAAATTTTTTTTGAATGCAATATGTTGTATAAATTTTGATAGTAGCAATTATTAAACTGTTTTAAGATTTTTATTTAAATTATATTTAAAGATAATTTTATTAATGATAATCGTCAGCAAATGAAAATCCCCCGTCAAGCCCTGGAAAAGACTGACAAGCTCATCAAATACTAAAAACCCAAGTCATTGAGTAAATAATAAACTTCCCTTTGCGAGAACTTAATTTATTTCGTCATCCGGTTGAAGAGATTTAACTAAATTGTTGAATTTAGTAGTCAGATGTACTAAACATGTGATCCTGTAAAGTACAGTCATGGTCAGATATTAAGATCGCGTAACGCTTTTATTTTAAGGTAGAATTTTAAATAAGAATAAATTGTGGAGTTTCACTTAAGGCTTTTGTTGCATAGATTAATACGATAATTTCTGGTCTATAAGGATTAAATTGAGCTACAATTCAGTTGATTTGAGCAATTCGACTGGCTTATTTAAACCGGCGATTGAGGTGAGTGAGGTAATAAAAAAAGAACGCTAAGCTGATGATAGTTATGATCGAAGGATAGCTGTGATGACTTTAATCTAGAAACTAGCTGGATTACTCAGCGTTGGTCGCGTTTATAATTTACCAGATGATATTAATCAATTACTTAAATCTTTTTTTAGTACTAGATGGTCCCAATCAATTACTTAAATCTTTATATTGTTAGATAGTCATCAATAAGCTTAGTAAAAAAATAAGAAATTTTTTAAAAAAAATTTCCTAAAGAAAAAAATAAAAATCAAACAAAAAAGATTTACTTAAAAAATTTTGGGAAAAAAGAACCTCCTTTAAAAAAGCTCTAAAAAGTATGAAATAATTGAGTTATTAAGCCTACTCAATAAACCCTTTTTTAAGTTGGCACCATATTTTAAACTGAATTATAGAATTTTGCTCATAAATACAAATTATATCTTATATCTGGATTGGGTCCAAGTGTAAACTATAAGCAACTTAGAACATATAGTACTGAGTATATAAATTATAAATGCATATTATAAGTCAGTTAAAATATGGCGCCAACTTCAAAAAAGGATTTATTGAGTAGGCTTAATTTCTCAATTATTCCATACTTTTTAGAGCTTTTTTAAAGGAGTTCTTTTTCCCAAAAAAATTTTCATGTTGGTTCATTTTTCCCAAAAAAACTTTGCCCCAGCTCTTTTCCCCTCAAAAATTAGTGCTTTTTTAAAAGTGGCTATTTTTTCTATTTTTATCAAATAATACTATCTCTATATATTGTTTTTGACCCCTTACTATTTCTCTATAAAATTAAAACTCATTGTATATCAATTATATATATTAACTTATAAACAAATATACTAATAATTCATTTAATTAAATTTAGTTGATTTTATTGGTCAAATTATACTAAATTTACAGTTCACCATCTAAATACTCATTTTATTAAACTTAGATGATTTTATTGGTCAACGTTTGCCAAATTTACTGATCGCCATCTATAGTAATTCATTTTATTAGTTTTGGTTGCTTTTATTAGTCAATCTATATAAATTTATTGATCGCTATCTAAAATAATTCATTTTTATTAAATTTAGATGAGTTTATTGGTCAAATTATGCAAAAATGATAGCCATCTATAAAGATTTAAGCTCATCTCACTATGAGCTCATGCTGACTGAATTTTGACCATACCCCCCAGCCATAGGACATATCAAAAGTGCTTCGAAGCTATCACTTCACCGATTCCGGAAAAAAATTTATCCGGAACTGTTTAGTCCTACAAGTATCCATCGCTTTCGAGCCGATTTTGATATATTTACTAAATTAATGGGCAGATACTTGCCCAATACTTGCAAAAGTAAAATGTGACCTAAGTTGGAGCATCCTCGATTTTTGGAAAAGATGATCATCCAAATCGATCCAGTATTTCAGAGTTACGCGCGAACAAACATCCAATAAAACATACAGGTCGAATTGATAACTTCTTTTTCAAAGTCGGTTAAAAATGAATGTATGTTTGTATGTATGTATGCCCCTATGTGTTCCTATACCATTTATCCAATTGATAAACTTTGGTGAGTTGTGAGCATGCGTGTGAAAGTTTATGAGTTTTATAAATTATTATTTTCTTAGTAAAATAAAAAAGTTTTATATACATTAAGTGAAAATCCTATATATTATTGATGGTAAGCTATATTGTTACAGCTGAGCAGTTTGGTATTTGTTTGATTTGATATTTTAAATGGTTTTGTTAAGTGGTTAATGGTTATTTGGCTAATTAGCAAGTTAATCTAAATCAAAGCTTTGAATCAAAACCCAATTGGTATTGCAAATACCTCCACTAGCATAATCAGCTCAGCTTTTGGCTCTGGGTTTAAATTTTATCTGAATTGGTTGTTTGATAATGGTGCAATCACTTTTACTAATTACTTTTAACATTTAAATTATTTATATAGGTAAAACTGGCATTGCAATTTTAAGTAAAACTAAAAAAATGATGAGCCAACGTACTTATCAAATTTATTTAAAATTATTGTATATCTGCATTCACTTTAGTTTTGCTTTGAACAATAAGATGGTAAGTTCTGCATTTTTGTGCAGTTTTCAAACATGTTCAATTAAAAACTTATACCTTAGGATATGTTAGATTATATTTTATATAACTTAAATTTATTCAATGTGGGCTAGCCTGGGACAATTCTGCATCAAATAATGGGGAATCAAATTAATGGGAAAGGAGAAAAACCTAGAAACTCTCTATGCATAGTATTCTGATATGGCCAGAAACTCCATGGTTTGCCTTGCTATGCTATCTCAGTTTGGGGCTTTGGTGCACAACACCAACATGGTCATAAGCGTCCCCTACCCAAATTATTTACTAGGATCAACTCAGGAATAAGCTCTTAACTATATCCTTCATTATAAGATGGTACCAACCAGCACTATTCAAAGTAGTGAAAAAGCATCTATAGTCATATCAGACAATAACCTGAACAGAAGATATAAAATTGCTATGATACCTAAAAGGTTTTTTGGGCATATTATAGTGGCCTAGCTTTTTAAAACTAAATCAATTTCACATCATATATCTGGTCAAATGTTATCAACTACACCTATAGGTAAAGATTCAATCTTTGTGAGACTATACTATCTATCTAGCTTCTGCATAAATTATTATATTGAAAGGATAGCCTTGAAAGATCTAAAAGACATCCAAAACCTTTTAATGTAGATGCCTAGTAAATTGCAGTAATTAATCAATGTATAAAATATCATATGATCCTGATTTGATTTGTAAATATAATTAACTTAATACTCAACCTAGGACACTGGCAATTGTGATTACCATATAGGATAATAGGAGGTTGATAGTATAAGTGTCTCAAGCATAATAGGTGAAGAGGCTACAGGTTAAAGTAACTGAGAGCTAATTTAAGATTATCAGCTAAATTATACAAGCCTGGGCTATCATGACAACTAGGACAGTTTGCTATATATCTGCCAGATTCAAAAATTGGGTAATTGTGTAGAGAGTGATTAATGGGATAGAGAAGCATTGATAGCAATATTATAATGAGGGGCACCATTAAAGGCTATTGGTTGACCATACTCAAAAGTTTATCAGGGATCTGAGCTTACTAATCTAAGGCCACTTCTTATAAAGGACCTAAGGGTTAGTTTTTATGATCAAAATATTCTAGTTTATAATATAGCTAACTGAATATTTATCTGTACCTAAACTAAGTATAGATTAAAGGGAGCTTATAGATATTAAGTATATATAATCCATGTATGGATTATGTTTTAAAGTAGGTGACCAACTTCAGTTAAATCTAATTAAATGATAGCTAAAAGATATATGATAAGGCTTTTGCCTGACCATAAAGTTTTCTCTAAAGCCAATGGCCTCACAACCAAGATTTAAGTTAGAGCTTAGTGCATTTAAAGGCAAGACTATGCTAAATTTCAACAAGGCTTAAACAATTAATGATGCTAGATGGTTAAAAAGCTATGCTGATGATAATAGCAGCAGTTTCAATGGCCTAGACCATAAATCTTAATGAGGTGATGTAGACAATGGGCTATATAGGTTGGTTATAAGTTTATAAAAAAGTAATAAAACCATTAGTTAAAAGCATCTAGCTTAGATGTATAACTTAAAAATTATTGATCTGATGGATTTTCACACCATACTTTTAAATTTACTTTTCACTCACCCATCAAACTAGTTAAAATAGGTGAGGTTTTCAGATAGGTATCTTGATCTATACCACACTTAAAGATTTAAAATTTAAAGGATAAATTTACTGCAGACTTTATCATTATATAACATTGGCAGCTGTCCTTTTCTTGAGATACAGAACTTGTTTTTAAACTGTTGATATTTATAATAAAAAAGCTGTGCACAGTTTAGCTTTATTTTAAAGGTATCACTGCTATTATATAAGTTGTAACATGAGCATGCTCACCCAACAGTTTTGCTATGGGTTGGTTTAAGGAGGTAATGGTGATAATTTGTTTGATTATAAACTAAACAAATAGATAAGTTGATAAAGTAGTAGGTAATAGTCAATTGATCATAATTTATTAAATATAATTATAAGGTTTCTGATTGCTTATATGGTCTCTATAAGAATAACTTTTCTAAATGCATATATACAGATGCAACCTTTTCCAATAAATATAAATTTATTAAACTAAAGGATACTATGTTATCAGAAACAGAATTAAGCCTTACCTAGTAATGTAATATTTATATAGAATATGAAAAGGTTACCTTTATATCCACATAGTATGGGTTCTAGTATATACTGATATATCACCTTGCAATCTATCAGGTATAAATCATGATGAATACTCATATAGATATCTAAAGTTACAAAGAGGCTAAGATTAAAAAAACTGATTGGGTGATAACTTAGAAATTGACTAAATGAGCTCCAACGCTACCTAGTATCATGATCACTTTTAACCTTTCCCTTACCTAATTCTTACCACCTTATGTGATATAATCTTATTGTACTTAATATAATAGAATTTTTTGTTGGGTAGTGAAATGGGTATAATTTTTAGTACTATTGTAGGATATCATTTGATGCTTAGAATATGAGCTGGATATCTGAGGTAAGCGTTAGAGCCTGATACTGCTATCAAATCTATTAGTTGAGCTTTAACGCTATCTAGTATCAAGATCACTTCTAATCCTCTCCCTTACCTAATGCTTATCACCCTATATGGTAACATCTTGCTATAAGTACCTATAATAGTAATATAAAATAAAAGCCCAGTTCCAATGGGTATAATTTTATTACCATATGACAATACCAATTATGGCCCAGCATATGAGCTGGGTATCTGAGGTAAGCGTTAGAGCTGGATACTACCAGATTTTACTTTACAAAAACAAGTATTATTATATAAAGGGTAAACAGGTTTATTAGTCAAGTTGCCAAAATTCCTCACCTCTTTTATTTTGTGAAAGTAAATTTAAGCAAGGTATATACTTAAGGAATGGGGTCCCAACTGTAAAGCTATAAAGTTAAGTATAAATGTAATAAGGTCTGCAATTAATAATTAACCTTATTCATTTTTTTTGTTGTGGAAAAATATATTATACAGGGAAATAGCTTAGGGGAAAGATATAATCCTAAACTGGGGTTGGAGGTGGTAAGGCTTAACTTTTTAATGTTTTTCTGTGTAGCCCACTGCATACCATTCTTTAAATGCAAATAGTCATTTAATGGTTTAAGAAAGCACCGCTTAAGCCAATCCCAACCCCACCCAAGTGACCTCATAGCTAGTTTAGGTTAGAATTTAGAAAACTAAACCCAAGCTAAGTAGAATACTTGGGTAACTCATCATAATTATGAGGACCTGATTATTATAACAGTATTTTTAAGCTTTAAACCTTTATACAAAGTATCTAGATAGTTTATAGTACTACCTTAACCCTATACAAGAATTAGTAGTAATTTTATATTAAGTATATATATATAATCAGAACAAGTATTTATCTATATACCTCTAGAATAAAATAGGGACCTTTGCTATAAATAAACTCAGATGATGATCTCAATGCAAGTTAATAAGCAAGCAAGTGAAATTTTAGAGATTCAACTTTGAAGATAAAACTAAGTTGTATATAAATATGGAAGATTATGACTTTTTAAAAAGTATAAGAGGTGAGTCAACCTTTGGGTAAATATACCAATCTATAATTTTTTAGCCAGTACAGGGTTTAGCTTGTATTATATAAAACCTGCACTAGGGTATAAGCAGGGATTACCCTGCTAGGCTAACCACCCTGAAGTTATAAAAGATCAATCTAAATCTGAACCTAACTCAAATGAAAGTAGCTAGGTTAAAGTATCTGTTGCAGAAAATCAGAGGGATGGTATATTAATAAGGTATAGATCACAGCTCTATTTAAAAATATAAACTCAGCTAAATTGAAAAGTGTTAGTTAAATACAGTACCTGTGGCACTAAATCAAAAGAAATATTATGTGGATGAAGATATAGATTAAAGCTCCATTGTAAAAGCTTAATTAAAATTCTAACTCTTATAAAAAGGGGTTGGCAGGTTATCCCAAGGATAATAAAAGGATTTAAGGTTGGTACCTATGGCCAAACAAAAGGTATCCAAGCTGGATCACCTATCTTTATAAATAGTTTAATCCATCCTATACTTTAAATAAAAAGGTATAACAAAATATCTATCCTCTAAAAATAGAAAAGAGGGAGGGGAGGATACCTCAGTGGTAGAATATGGACCCTTTACCACTGCCTCCCCAAATTTAATTCCAATATAGAAACTTTGGTTAGGGGACAACTATGACTGTGTTGGCATTGTGCACCAATGCCCTAAACCAAGATAGCAAATAGCAAGGCAATCTATGGAGTTTCTGGCCTATCATACACCATGCATGGAGGTTTTCTGAGTTTTATCCTCCTTTCCTATTAATTTGACTCCCCTTTATTGTTCATTGGAGCAGTATCATCCCCAGGTTGGCCCACCTTAAATAAAAATTTGAAAAAAGAAAAGAGGGTAAAGCTCCAACTAAAAAAATCATGCTAGACCAATGGCTCTTTAGAGGTTTGTTGAAGGTTTAGAGTTGGATGAGGTTTGGTTTTGATACATTGTTGACTAGCAATTTTATACAGAAACTATGTCATATCACCAGCTATTATTTGAAATTAAATATGGAAGTAAAGTAAAGCATTATAAATAAACTCCTTTAAATTTTATTCATACTGAATGAAATGAAATTGTTTTTTAACATAATTTATATAAATTTTAAACTTTTTGTTTGGTATCACATTGTTGACCAGTGATGAATTACTTAATCATTGGTCAATAATTTGTTAGATTAAATCTAAATTTTGAAGATTCAAACCCATCAGGATTTTTTTGGTTGAATAAGGATAGCTTTAGATCCTATTAGATATTAGAATAATGGTTTGTAACCAGGTATGGATTATAAGTTCCACTTATCTGGAATAGTTTGAACCCATCTTTGGATCTTTTAGGGTCAATTTGAACCAATTAGTAAAATGGTTTAAAATCCCCAAATTCTTCAAATCCAGTTTAGTTTTAGGATAAACTACCTTTTCCCCACTTTGAATCTCCCTTTCTATATATAATAAAAATGCATGTTTGTATGTATATTTTATATATTTATGCTCCTATGTGTTACTATATCATTTATCCAGTTGTGATAAAACTTTGGTGAGTTGTTATAAGCATGTCCATGAAGGTTTTTGAATTTTAAAATTATTTTCATAGTAAAATAAAAAGTTTTATATGTAACAAGTGAATATCCTATATGTTCTTGATAGAAAGCTATATTATTACAGTTGAGCAGTTTTATATACATCTGATTTGATACTTTAAATGGTTTAGAAAGTAGCTAGTTGTATTTGGCTATTATGCAAGTTAATCTAAATCAAAGCTTTAACTCAAAGCCTAATTGCTTTTTCAAATACCTCCTTTAACATAATTGGCTTAACTTTTAGATCTAAATTAATTTTATAAAGTTCAGTTGTTTGAATCCTGGTGCAATCACTTTTACAATTACTTTTTATCATTTAAACTATTTACATAGTTAAAATTTGCATTGCAGGTGTAAGAAAAACTAAAAAATGATAAACCAACGTAGTTATCAAATCTATTTTAAAATTATTATGTATCTGCATTTACTTTGGTTTTTCTTTGGGCAATATGATGGTAATTTCTATATTTTTGTATAGTTTTTAATCATGTTCAATTAAAAACTTTTTTATTCTACTCAAGGTGGGCTGGCCTGGTGATGATACCACACCAATTAAGGAAAAAATTGATTGAATGGAAAAGAAGGATAAAATCTGAAAAACCTTTATATGTGGCATATGATAGGTCAGGACTCCATGGACCACCTTTGCTGTTTGCTATCTCAGTTTGGGGCATTGGTGCGCAATGCCAACACAGTTATAATCATCCTCTACACAAAGTTTCTGTACCAGAATTGAACTTGAGGAGGCAGTGGTAGAGGATTCATATTCTACATCTGAGTTATCCTCCCCCCTTCAATTAAACACTTATACCTTAAGATATATTAGCTTATATATATTATATAACTTGAATCTATTCCATGTGAGCTAGTATGGGATAATATTTTACCAATCAATGGGGAGTCAAAATAATAGGAAAGGAGGATAAAACCTAGAAACCCTCTGTCAGAAGAGTATCTATAACTCTTCAGTTTCTATGACAATTGTGGTGCTCAGTGCACAGAATTAACATAAAGGAACTTGTTGTCAGTGTAAACTTAAAGATAGCCAGCAGAGGGAGCTGGAGCTACAGTGACATAGGGCTAGGGTGTTTATCACAGTACACAAAAAGGAGGTATCAAACTAAAAGCAAAACTTGGCTGCGGCCTGAAGTGCCTTTCATACCCAAGCTTTGAATGGCACTAGTGTGCATAGGGCCCTGGTTTGGAGAGAAACTGGACAGGCCCACAGTGTACCTGATGCTGCTGTAATTTTAAAACTAGACATTTGGCTAGCATGATGCAAGACCTCCTCTGAGAACTGTGCACAGGTTTTCCCAAGTTAACATAAAATAAACTGTAAAACAAATGGGGTGTTTAATATGAGAAGTGACAACTAACAAGGAGATGGTATCATAAAATCATAGTTAAACAAACTTGGAGGAATCATCTGTCATAAAAGTAGTGCTAAGCTGAGGTGCACCAATAGGTACACACTTCTATCTAATAGGGTGATATACTTCAAAATATTCTGAATTCAAATAATAGATTGAAGTTAAGGCCAACGCAAGTTGAAAACTTTGTAAATTGACTGAGTCTCAAACCTCCATTCTCTGATTGATTAAATTGTGCTGTCATTATTTAACATATAGCTCATCCATTTTAATGCAAGAGCTGAAACAAGGGGCTGGAAATTTTGCACCTCACTTGTACCAATGTGGGCATATCTTTCCTGTACCCAGCATTAGTCCAAGGTGTGCTTGAGATCAGGAAGGGCCTAAAGTTTAACCTTATGGACCTCCTGCTGCCCAGCCTTGTCCTTGATGTTAGTGCCTTTAATCCGGTTATATAAACATGACACCCTCCATGTGCAGCATTCTGATAGGCCAGAAACTTTATGGACTGCCTTACTATTTGCTATCTCAGTTTAGGGCATTGGTGAACAATGTTAACATGATTATAAGCATCCCCTACCCAATGTTCATTTACTAGGATCAAACTTGGTGGAAAGCTCTTAGCTATAATTATTATTATATGATGATATCAACCTGCACTATACAAAATAGAAAAAAAAGCATCTATAGCTATATCAGATGTTAACCTGAATCAAAGATATAAAATCACTATGATGCCTAAAAGATTTATTAGGTACAATGTATTGGTCTAGCTTTTTAAATATAATTCAGGTTCACATCATGTATCTGTTCAAAGGATATCAACTACACCTATAGGTGAATATTTGATCTTTGAGAGATTGTACTACCTATCTAGCTTCTTCCTAAGTTATAATATGTAGGAAGGATAGCCTAAAATATTTGTATGCTACACAAAACTTTTTATAGCAGCTACCTAGTAATTGTATTAGTTAATCAATCTATAAACTATCCTATGACCTTAATTTGATTTGTGGATATAACTAACTAATACTTAGCCAAGGGTACAGAAAAATGTGACTATGAAAATAAAATTATTGTACAGCATAATAGGAGGTTGGTAATATAGCTACCTCAGGAAGATTATATGAAATTAAAAGTCAAAGTAACTAAGAGCTGCCATATATATATTAGCTAAAGTATTTGAAACTTATCTATAGCAACAATTAGGACAGTTTGCTATATTTTCATCAATTTAAAAATAAGGTTTTGTGGTAGATAGTGATTAAAGGGAGAAAAACTATTACAGAAATTACTTGAGTAGCACCATTATAAGCTATTGGTAAACCATACTCAAAGGTTTATCAGAAATTTAAGCTTACTAATCTAAGGCCACATATAAAAGACCTAAGGGTTAATTGTATAATCAAAATATTCTAGTCCAAAATATAGCTAATTGAATGGATACCTGTACTTAAACTCAGTATATATTAAAAGAGAGCTTATAGATAATAAGATACATAATCCATGTATGGATTATCTTCTTAAGTAGAAAACTAACTTCAGTTGCTCTAATTAAATAATAGCTATAAGCTGGAAAGGCTTTTGCCTGCCTATAAAGTTTTATTTAAGGCCAACGGCCTCACAACCAAGATTAAACTAGAGCTTAGTGCATATAAAGGTAAAACTATACAAAAATTTTACCAAGGCTTAAGTAATTAAAAGCCTAAATGGTTCTAAAGTTATATCAATGTTGATAGAGGTTGCAATGGCCTAAATTATAAATCTTAATGAAATTATTTAGATAATGGGTTATATAGGCTATTAGTTAATTAGTTTATAAAAACAAGTAATAAAATAATTTAGCTGAAAAATCTAAGCTTAAATATGTAATCTACAAAGTATTAATATGATAGATTTTCACATGGTACCCTAAAAGTTACTTTTCTCCCACCTATCAAACTAGTTTAATTGGTTGAGGTTTTCAAAATATATTCTTTATATATACCACACTTAACATATAAACTTTATAGATTAGATTTATTAAACACTTTTTATTATTATAGAACTTTGGCAGCTGACCTTTTATTAAGATACAAAACTTGTTTAATAAACTGGTGTACTTTTATAAAAAAAAGCTGTGCATAGTTTAGCTTAATTATAGTGGTATCACTTATATCATATAAGTTGTAACATGAGTCTTCTCACTCAAAAGTTTTGCATATAGTTTGATTTCTGAAAATGATTGAATTTTTGACTATAAGCTAAACAGCCTGTGGGTTAAAATAGTAATAGAGTATAGCCAATATATTAATTTTCTATATATATATAAATAGATGATGTTATCTGTCTGTATATGTTTTATAGACTCTGACACTGGTTAACCAATCACCATAAAATTTGGCACATATAAGTATCTTTTCATTAAAAAGGTTTATAAAATTTTAAAAACATTATTTTTATAGTAAAATGAAATCTTTTTTGTACAATAAGTGAGAAAATTTAAATATACTTTGATGGTATTCACTATATTATTACAGCTAAGCAGTTTTATATCTAGTTAATTCAATTTTTAAATGATTTTGTTAAATAAGTAGTGGTTTTTAGCTCTTTAGAAGTTAATATAAAAAACTAAATAAAAAACCCAAAGAATTTATAAAAGCCCCCTCTAGCATAATCAGCTTATATTTTGGCTCAAAAACTTAAATTTTATAAAGGTCAGTTGTTTAAATTCTGGCAAAAAAACTTTTTCTATCTGCCAAGCCTAATTTTTGAGTAAATTTTGTAAAATTACAAAACTGAAAAGCAATTCAGCTAGCTGCACCCCTGACCCACTGATATCTATGGCCTCACCACCAGCTGCTTTAGTGTGGGGCAGCGGCAAAACCCTACCCAGCATTTTCTGTTTGGGCTGAAAAATACTCTTAAACTGGTTCATCTAGCTCTAACTACTTCTTAGGTCAGTTTATTCCGCCCAAGGGTCTTGCCATTCACCTTGCATGATCCCAGGTGGTGCCTCATTATCCTCTTGTCCTTCCCCACTCTCACATGCACTTTGGCCTTCAGGTCAAATATGGGAATTTATTTCCATATGCAGACAAACCTATAGTTAAATTAGCACAGGCAGTAATAAAACCCATCAGCTTTATCAATTTTCACTCCTATAATGGGTACTTTGACTTCAGTTTCACAATTGAAGCTGATGCTGCCACTGCAGCAACTGTGCCCCTGGTTTTTCAGAGCACCTCAATTTCCACAATGTGCACCTGGCTCCCCACTGAATCCATGATGGTATTCAGTTTTCTGGGTTGCCCACTCACTTTTTCCCAGCAAGCTCTATTAGAAGCTGATGGCAGGTGTGGCAGCCTATGGCGCTGACCCCATCCCTTAATTTGTGGTCCTCAATAGAGCTACATGCCTTGCTGAGCTTCAGGCTTTTGCTACAATCAGCCCTAACTCTAAAATATAACCAACCAGATTCCTCCACACCTTTGTTGCTTCTGCCCTTGACCACCCATTATAGGCCTATATTGAGGGCGGGCTGACTATCAGAACATCCTGCTTCAAGTTGAACCACTTAAAGTGAAGTTGACCATACCTTGCTGCCTCTACCAACTCTTCAGTCTTGGCCACCAACTCCTCATCTACTGGCCACCCTGCAGCCCTCTCAAAATGGAAAAGCAATCTTATCCACACTTCTTTTAAAAACTGCTGCCACTGCTGCATCTAAAGCAGCCAATCAGACCTATCCTATGTCTGGAGCCACAAATGCTCTCACCAAATTATACTTTGGCTTGAACAACAATTTTCTTCTGAGCCCCAACCTAATTGCCAGCATCAGCTATCCCTATTGAGGAAAACCTGAGCTTGTCTAACTTGAACCCATGGTCCTCATTAGTTAAAACTGACAAATCAGGTAATGTGATTGAAGACTCCAAATTTGACATTAGAGAATTTATCCCTACATAATCCACCATTAAGATCTTTTAGCACTTTTATATCCCACACCCAAATAATTTTTGTTATGCACCTAACACCTTTATGATGTGGCAGCTGCTGCCCAACCAGATAAAATTTTTCTCTGCAATATTATATCTCAAACAGAGATGAAACTGTCTAAAGGTCTCCCCTCTCCCATTCTTGCCCATATCTGCCCCCAGAGCAAAAATACCATTCTTTAGCTGAATAAACATGCTGCAGATGCTGTTCAGAAAGTGTTGCAGCTTTACAATTTAAAACAAAATTAACCCAAGCTAACACTACTTTAGATTTCTAACTTTCTGGCATTCACATTCAAGCAGAAAAGTGCTTGTCCACTTATCTGAGCGCCATTTATGATAATAATTTCTACAAACATCTGATCCTCTGTAATCTCACCCCCCAAATTGCTGATAAACCCATGCTATTGCTCTCTGCTTTGGCCCATGCTTTGTACAATGTGGGTACAATGGATGAGCCCCCTGATCCCCTTTCCCCTTCCACCATGATAGGATAAATAAGTTTACCACTGTACCACCTGATTGGTTGTTGTTTTTTATTTGTGTGTATTACTGCTTATTTAGAGAAATTAGTTCAGGTTTTTTTTTGGTTTAGTTAGTTTAATGCTTTCATTTCAGTAATGTTCATCCTCTGGTTAGTGTACCTCAGATAAATTTTTAAATTTTATTCTGGCACAATCACTTTTTTAACTACCTTTTATCATCTAAATTATTTATATAATTGAAGCTAATATTTTAAAAGTTTAATTTAAACTAAAAAAATGTTGATCTAATTTAACATTTAAATATAGTAATAAAGAATTTTGTCTATATATAAAAATAGATGTTAGTATATATATTTATCTGTATAAATATATGTTAGCCATTAACTCTTACTTCATTTGACCAATCACCATGAAAGTTAGAGTATATAAGTATTTTTTGTGGAGAAGGTTTATAAATTTAAAAATTATTATTTTCATATTAAAATAAAAAGTTTTATATGCATTAAAACCTTAATATGCTTTATATGGTGATTGGTATTAATTTTTTGGCTGAGCAGTTAGATATTTGGTTGATTCAATATTCTAAATAGTTTTGTTAAGTGGTTAGTAATCATTTGGCTAATTAGAAAATGAATTTAAATTAAGAAACTTTGAATCAAAAACCAATTGATCTTATAAATACCTCCTCTAGCTTAATCAGCTCATCTTTTGGCTCCAAACTTAAATTTTTATAAAGGTTGGTTGTTTGAATCCTAGCGCAGTCACTTTTATTTATTGTATTACTATATAATATAATACAATATAATATAATATAATGTAAATTAATATAATATTTTATAATATGATATAAAATACATTTACTAACATACTGATGTACTGAATGACATCTAAAACCTTCAAGTCTGATAGGTTCAATCTATTTGGGTGAGTGGGTGAGAATTGGCAAAATTTTTTAAATTTGAAACTTTCAAGTATGATGGGTTTAATCTATTTGGGCAAGTGGGTGAGAATTGGCAAATAGTATCAAATAATTTACCAAATTGCTTATCTAAAACTAAACAAAAATTAACATTAAAGTTTTAAGTTGATTAAGTAAAGTTAGGATAATTACTTACCATCTTTGAGGGTAACAGCAAATCTGTTAGCCACCATGGCTTAAAACTAGCACTGGCATAGTCTATAAGCTATGTCAGTGTGAGCTTATAAATAAACCCAAGCAACGCCAGGTAACTCCACTAGTTTATCTAGATCATAAGGATAAGGTTAAGTCTGTTTATATAGTCTCTATAAAAAACTTATATACATGCATACATCCAGATGAGACCTTTTTCATTGAAAAATATTTTTATCATACTAAGTTATTATGTTATCAAAAACAGAACTAAGCCATACTAATACCAATATATATATAATATGATAGATTAACCTTTATATTTACATAGTATAAAAACCTGTACATAATGAGATATTCTCTTATAAGCTGCTAGATATAAAATATGATGAATATTCAGATAGCTATCTAAAGCTTTAAAGAGGCTAAATCGGGTTGGGACCATCTAGTACTAAAAAAGAGGCTAAAACTAATTTTTGATTGGGTGATAGCTTAGCAATTGAGTAAATGAGCTCTAAGGCTATCAATTATCAAGATCATTTCTACTTCTTTTTTACCTTATGCTTACCATCTTATAGGTATAATCTTATCATGACTAATCTTCAATGGTATTATAATAATGGCAGTTCCAATAAATAAATTTACCTCTGGAGGATACCAATTGATGCTTAGCATATGAGCTAGATATCTGAGGCAAGCGTTAGAGCCATGTTTACTACAATATTTTATCTTACAAAAATTATTAGCATTATAAACAGGGTAAATAGGTTTATTAGATAAGTTATTAAAAAAATTTATATCCTTACTATATGAAGATTAATTGTGAGCAAGGTAAAAACTTAAGAATTGGGGTTCACATCTGTACATCAAAAATTAAAGTTTAAACTTAATCAGGTTAGCAATTGGCAAATGACCTTATCATTTTTTTATTATTGTAGAAAGATGTTTTTTACAGGGGAATAGCTTATGGGAAAAAGTATAACTTTAAACTGGGGTTAAGAGGTGGTAAGGCTCAACCCTTTGAGGTTACCCTTCTGTATAGCCCCTACATACTATTCTGTAAGTTCAGTTAGACTTAAAGAATGGTTTGGGGAGCCTCATCCCAAACCAAGCATAACATCCAATAAGTGGCCTCAAAGCTGATTTGGCTTGGAATTTAGAAAACTAAACTAAAGCTAAAATATAATATTTGGGTGCCTTATTATATTAATGAGGACCTGATCATTATGCAGTATTAGATAATCTCTAAACCATTATTAGAAGTATTTAGATGATTTATGGTACTAGCTTAGCAACCTTATACAAAAATTAGTAGTACTTCTTTTTTATATAATTCTATATAATTAGTATAACTTTTAATCTATATATCTTTAGAACAAAATAGGGACCTTTGCTAATTAGGTATTTGCTAACCTTTGTATAAACAAACTCAGATGTTAATCCTTGATGCAAGGTAATAAGTAAGCAAGTGATATTATAGAGGTTCAACTTCATAGTTAAACCTAAGCTGTATATAAATATGGGGGATATATGTCTATTGAGATTGTTAATTTTAAAAACTATCAATACTAAATTAAGATGATAGTATATAGTTAAAGGTATATATTATAGAAAAATATTGAACTAATTAAATGAAAGAGTAACTTGGTTTATGTTTATATGGCACTAAAAATAAATGAGTAGTATATGATTGAAGTTTATATATATAATTATTTGATGTGGGTCAATCTTTGGGCAAATCTACCACCTCAAGAATTTTTCTAGCCAATACAGGTTTTGAACTTGTCTTGTGCAAAGCCTGCACTAGGGTGGTTTCAAGGATTACCCTGCCAGGCTAGCCACTCTTTCTATTTAAAAATTTAAACCCAACTAAGATAAAAATTGTTGGTTATATTGCAGTTTTATGGCACTAAATATAAAGAAATATTATGTGGGTGAAGGTATAGATTAAGGCTCCATTTTAAAAAAGCTCAATTAAAATTCTAAATTTTTATCAAAAGGGGTATCCAGGCTATCCCAAGAATAATAAAAAGGTTTAGGGTTAGTACCTGTGGCTAAACAAAAGATGTCCAAGTTGGATCATCTATCCCTATAGGTAGTTTAATCCCTAATACTTTAAATAAAAAGGTATAACTTAAATAAATATTCTATAAAAAAAATAGGTTAAAAGCTTTACATAAAAAAATGAGTTAGACAGTTAACCCTTTAGAATTTTTGAAGGGTTTAGATTTGGATGAGGTTTGGTTTTAAAATTAAATCTGGATTCTGGAGACTCAAACAAATCAGGTTTTTTGGTTGGATAAGGTAACTTTAGATCCTATGGGATATCAAAATAGTAGTTTGTAACTAGGTATAGATTATAAGTTCCACTTGTCTGAAATGTTTGAACTCATCTTTGGATTTTTTAAGTCCAGTTTGAACCAATGGATAAAATGGCTTAAGACTAATTCTCCAAATCTAGTTTAGTTTTAAGGTAAACTACACTTCCCCCACTTTGAAACTCATTTCTATATATATAAATGTATGTATATATATATATGTATGTTTCTCAAGGGAAGGAGACCAGGGGACTTTTCTTGCTGATCCAAAAAATAAAAAGGCAGGTAAAAAATCAATAAGCTAAAAACCCATTTTAACCTCCTGTTATATCAAGATAGGCTCACACCTATCCTGACATATCAGAGGGGAAGATGGTTTGATAGGGGAGGTTTCTTTAATTGGATCCCAAAGGATACTCGCTCTACTGCAGCTAAAAGTGCAATGGGGAGATCCATGGGATGTGGATCAAAGAGATCAAGAGGAGATTTTTCATGAAGGATGTTAGCAGAAACCAGGGCGGCCACATAATTAGTGATTTCTTCCTCTGCCTTACACCTATATTCTGTTAATTTGTTAGAGACTGCTTCAGATTTAGAAGTGTGTTTCTTTGAGGGTTAAACTGGGATGCTCTGGCAACCACCTAAATTGCCACACTTGCATTTTTATGCATTTGCTGGATATCCTCCTTCACTGACTTCTCAAAATCAGACAGAATTTTACTTCTGTATATCCATTTACAAGGTTTTCAGAAGTTTTACTTAAGTAAAATCTTGAAGGGATATTAATTGGCTTCAATGTAGCACTTAATGCAATTAAGTGTGTTGGCATAAAAATATTTATTTTTTGTTTTTGAAAGGTATTGGTAGGACACAAAATTGTCACAATATAGCTCAAACAAGCTAACTGGCATGAGCAATTAAATCAGTCCAAAACTGGCTGATCTGACTCATTGATCTCCTCCAAAACGCTCCAGGGATTCATCATCATAGGAGGAGGTTTTGATAATTTATTAATAATTGTTTGTTCTAAATTTATATTTTTTGGTAACAAATAACCAACATTTATCCATTGGGCCCCCTGATTGGCCCTAGCTGAAGAACTTGCCACTGGGCTAAATTTTTCTTATTTTTATCTGATTTATTGTTTATTTGCTGAGCCAATTTACTGCCAATCACAAAAATCAGCAGCTGTTGGGGGTGATAAAATTAATCTCCACTGGGGGACTGCAACCTGCAAAAAATTGCCAGCAGCCCTGGCTGCCAGGTTTGCAGGCTCATGGGGCACCATTTGAGGGCATTTTGCCTTTGAACGGTCAAGTTCAAAACAAACTGGGCACACTGTCCAGCTACTTTTGACTTGAGCCCAGAAAGGTGAGTCAGGAGCAGATGGAATGATTGCATGTGGGAAATTTGGTGGGCAATTTTCACATGATGCAGAATGATGGTCACCACCACCCTCAGCCCTGCATAGTGCTTGGTGCCCTGCAGGAACATGAAATCAATGATCAGATTTTCCCTATACTGGATGAGACCAGCAACCAGCTCCTCAAAGAGCTGCTGGGGGCAAATGGGAAGGGAGAACTGAAAACTTGATGATCATCATCATGTCTGTAGGTAATGAAGTTTGGGTGATTGGGATGGGCATATTTTTATAAATAAGGGCGATTTGGGCAGCGGCTGCTGCAGCTTCTTCTGAAGGGAAGCCTAGGTTAAAATAGCCCTTGAAAGGGAAAAAAATCAACAAATAAAGTGAAAGTAAAAGCTTCCATCAACAGCTCCAAAATCTGTTGATCCACATATGGGAATAACTGCCCATACTTTACCTGGAGGCCAAAGAGAATGGCTGACTGAGGCAATTCAATATTATTGACTCAAATAGGCTGTGTTTGAGCCAGATGCAGCGCTAAGTCCTTTGGGGGCACAAAACGGCCAATTGTGTTGGGAGGGCTGGCTGATCCATCCCTCATGCACTTAGCTGCCAAGTGGTAAACACTTGACAGTGCTGGCCAACTGCCCCATGCAGGAGCAGCAGCCAGTGAGGATGCAGACATTGTGTACAATGGCTGCTGCATTTTTTGAACCTAAAATAAAACTAAAAATTCTATTAAACTTTTCAATCAATTTGTCTGGCTCAATTTAAATTAAATTCAAAAGTGATTGGTGCAAAAAAGAAAAGTGTATGTATGTGTGTATTTATGTATGCTCCTATGTGTTTCTATACCATTCATCCAATTGATAAAGTTTGGTAACTTGTTGTGAGCATGCCCATAAAAGTTTATGATTTTAAAAAAATTATTTTCTTAGTAAAATAAAAAGGTTTTATATATATTAAGTGAAAATACTATATCTTCTTGATGGTATTCACTATATTGTTATAGCTGAGAAGTTTAGTATTTATTTTTATTTAATATTTTAAATGGTTTTATTAAGTGGTTAGTGGTTATTTAGCTAATTAGCAAGTTAATATAAATCAAATATCTAGATCAAAACCCAATTGATATTGCAAATACCTCCTCTAGCATAATCAGCTCAGCTAATGCTCTAATCATAAATTTTGTCTAGATTGGTTGTTTGATAATGGTGCAATCACTTTTACTATTTACTTTTAACATTTAAACTATTTATATAGGTAAAACTGGTATTGCAATTGTAAGTTAAACTAAAAAATGATGAGCAATGTAGTTATCAAACTTAAAAATATTATTATATTTTTGCATTCACTTTAGTTTTGTATTGGACAATAAGATGGTAAGTTCTGCATTTTTGTGTAGTTTTCAATCATGGCTAATTAAAAAATTATATCTTAGAATATGTTGGCTTATATATTATATAACTTAAATTTATTGAATGTGGGCTAGCCTGAGACAATAACATACCAATTAATGTGGAATCAAATTAATGGGAAAGGAGGATAAAACCTGAAAACTCTCTATGTATAGTATTTGATATGGCCAGAAACTCCATGGACTGTCTTGCTATTTGCTATCTCAGTTTAGGGCATTGGTGCACAACGCTAACATGGTCATAAGTATCCACTACCCAAAGTTTATTTTGTCATGGTTGAATGACCTGATAGTAGGCACCAACCCCAAGGATAAGGCTGGTCAGCAGGAGATCCAAAAGGTGAAAATTCAGGCCCTCCATGACCTCAAGCATACCTTGGACCAACGCTGGGTACAAGGCAAATAATCACAGGTTGGTACTAGTGTGGTGCAAAACGCTCAGCCCCTTGTATCAGCTCAGGCATTAAAAAGGATGAGTTATTTAATTAATGATAATGGTACTATCTGGTTGATCAGGAAGTGGGGGTTCAAAACCCATTCCATTTACAAAAGCATATGTTTGGATAGGGTACAACTTTAATCAATTACTTGAGTGATGTCAGTTTTGGCATATACTATCAATCTAGACTGAAGCATGCACCTATTGGTGCATCAGTGTTTGGAACCATTTCTAAAGACCCAGAAGTACTCTGACTATGTTTAAATATGTTTGTTTGTGACCATTATTTCTTGTTGGTCAACTTTTTACAATAAACTTTCCATTTTTTTAAATTTATTTATGGTTCCTTGAGAAAACTATGTGCAGACCTCTTTGAGGAGGTCTTCAACATGGAACATTACATTTTATCTCAAATAACTAAAGTTTATGGTGCACCATTGAGCCACCCTAGTCCCCTCCAGATTGAGGTACCTAAGCTACCTAGCACCAATTTACATTTAGTTATGTACTCCTCTCTGGGGTTCACCCAAGTTTTGTTGTTTCACACTTACCTTTTATTGTATAACACGTTGTACACCCTTGCCTTGGATCACTTCTGTTCTGGCACCCTACATGGTACCCTGTTTATTATCCTCTTAATGTCTAGTTCCCTGGAGGTGTATGTTTGCATCCTGCACCACCTCTCAGGGAATGAGAGAGTTACAGACACTCTCTTACCATATTTAATGGGATCAAACTTGAGAGGAAGCTTATAGCTATAATCTCTATTATAAGATAGTATCAACCTGCACTATACAAAATAAAAAAAGCATCTATAGCTATAACATATGTTAACCTGAATAAAAGATATAATATTTCTATGATGCCTAAAAGATTTTTTGGATATGATATAGTGGCATAGCTTTTTTAAATCTAAATCAGGTTCACACCATATATCAGGTCAAATGTTATCTATTACACCTATAGGTTAAGATCCAATCTTTGTGAGACTATACCACCTATCTAGCTTCTGCATAAATTTATTATATAGAGAGGATAGTCTTGAAAGATCTAAAAGACATCCAAAACCTTTTAATGTAGATGCCTAGTAAATTGCAGTAATTAATCAATGTATAAACTATCATATGATCCTGATTTGATTTGTGGATATAATTGACTTAATAATCAACCTAGGACACTGGCAATTGTGATTACCATACAGAATAATAGGAGGTTGATAGTATAAGTGTCTCATGCATAATAGATGAAGAGTCTAAAGGTTAAAGTAACTGAGAGCTAATTTAAGATTATTAGCTAAATTATACAAGCCTGGGCTATGGTGACAACTAGGACAGTTTGCTACATATCTGCTAAATTCAAAAATTGGGTAGTTGTGTAGAGAGTGAATAATGGGATAGAGAAGTGTTGATAGTTTTATTATAATGAGGGGCATTATTAAAAACTATTGGTTAAACATACAAAAAGTTTATCAGAAATCTGAGCTTACTAATCTAAGGCCACTTCTTATAAAAGAACTAAGTATTAGTTTGTATGATCAAAATATATAGTTTATAATATAGCTAACTGAATATTTATCTGTACCTAAACTCAGTATAGATTTAAGGGAGCTTATAGATATTAAGTATATTTAATTCATGCATGTATTATCTTTCTAAGTAGATAACCAACATCAGTTAAATCTGATAAATGATAACTAAAAGTTATATGATAAGGTTTTTGACTGCCTATAAAGTTTTCTCTAAAGCTAACGGCCTCACAACTAAGATTTAAACTAGGATTAGTACACATAAATGCAAAACTATACAAAGTTTATCAAGGCATAAGCAATTAAAAGTGCTAGATGGTCCCAAAGTTATACAAATGATGATAGCAGAGGTCTCAATGATCTATATCATAAATCTTAATGTTGTGATTTAGCCAATGGTTGTACAGTTATAAGTTTATAAATAAGTAATAAAACCATTGGTTAAAAGCATCTAGCTTAGATATATAACTTACAAAGTATTGATCTGAAGGATTTTCACATGGTATCCAAAGTTAATTTTTGCCACTCATAAAACTAGTTTAAATGGGCAAGGTTTATAGGTAGATATCTTGAACTATAAATTTTAATTGAGGCACGCCAACCAGGGGACAGACATTGATGAGCACAAACAAAAAACCACACCAAAAGTCAAAACAACACAGCCAAAGCCATTTGAACAATGTGAAAACCAACGCAAAACTCCAACCAAGTCAGAAATAAAAATTGCTAACTGACCATGGTGGAGGGAGAGGGGATACTGGGAGTCTGGGAGGCTGGGCAAGCTCAACTGGGCCGGACAGGCAGTGTCATAAAAAAGAGAGCAGGGGTGTAGCCTTGTTGTGAAAGTGGGGGTCCAGGGAGAGGAGTGGCTCTGGCCAAGGGATACCTTTTTTGAGGCAGTCAGAAAAGTAAGCAGCAAGGGCCTTCTCACATTTAAGGCAGATGTCATGCATGGGAGAAGCCATGTCCACAACTTTGGGGGTGAGGCGGGTATTTGGGCCAAACCTAGCTTGTTATGCTAAGAGTTTGAGCAGATTGCTGGCATAGGAGTAGTGGCATAGAAATTCTCATTTTTGGGGGAGGGTCAGCGTGGGGTCCATGGGAGGGAGAACAAGGTCTTTAGATAAACTCTTGACAGATAAACTTGCAGCAGTTTGGAGCACAATATCATGAGGGGAGGCAATTACCTCTTCAAATAACTGAAGGTTGGATCAGAATATGGGAGCACTAGGGCAAAGTAAATAGTAGCGAGGTGGAACTAGGCTGCATAGTCAGCATCAATGAACTTTTTGAAGCAAGGAGGGTCAACCACTTTGAAAACAGGATTACCCAATTCATTGACTTTATCCAAATAATTCTAGAGTTTTTTTTGACAATAATTAAATTGGTAGAATGTGTTGGCATGGGGGAGCGGGGCTTGGTCAAAAACAAGTGTAGCTTAGAATCAACTGGATTGCAGTCAGATCCCTTATTAGTTGAGTGAGGAGAAGGAGCTTGGAGATACTGCTCCTTATTGGCTTGAACTGGCCCAGCTGCAGATTCCAGCTTTTGGATAGGAGGGGTAAGGAAGGTGCCCCAGGTGAAGAAAGTAACCAGGTTGGCTATTAGGTCATTGTGTGAAAAGTTAGGTGTGTGGGTTGTGGCTCAGGTGTTGGAGGGGCAGCGCTATTTTAAATGGTCCAGTTCAAAACAAATAGGGCAAATGGTGCACCCTTCATCCAAGTGGGCCCAGAAAGGTTGGTCTGAGGCAGAGGGAATGGTGGTGCTATGGAAAATTGAGAGGGCAACCTTTTAGAGAAGTGGGATGTATAGTTGTGAAGGCATGAGGGCCTGCAAGGCAGAAGATGCCAATGGGAACCAAAAATTGGAGGGTGGGGTCCAAACCATATGCCAAAAAACTGGCCAACAGTTTGTTGTATAAAACTTTGGGGGGAGGTGGGTTGGGAGGCCTGCAAACTGAACCAATAGAGTGGTATCAGTGGGCAACTGGGTTCAAATAGTAGGGAGGGGTACACCCTGAAACACCAGAAAAATGGTAGCTGCAACTTCTGCATCAGCTTCACTTGAGAAAACTAGATCAAAATAACCCTTAAAGGGGCAAAAGTCAATGAAGCCAGCAAGATGCAAAAGATCCTGGGCAAGTGTTATGATAGGGTGGTTGGAATATGGAACAACTTTCCTTATTTGACCTGAAGACCAGATTGCATATGCTTTGAGGGAGTACTAGGGGGCAATGAGGCACCACCTGAGTGCATGTGAGGTGTAAAGAAAGGTCCTTAGGTGGGACAAAGCAACCAGCCAAGTTGGGATGGCTAGTAGAACCAGCAAGGGTGCATTTTAGCAGAGGCCAAAAAACACTAGGAGGGGGCGCCCCCTGCCCCATGAGAGGGCAGCGGGTGTCAAGCTTGTCAACATAGGATGATCTGAGAGAGCTGACAACAAGTGGAGGTGTGTTTTTAAAATTAATTTATCAGAATATGACCAAAAAAGTGGGCAAATTAAGAGAAAGAATATTTATAATATCTTGATCTATACCATACTTAAAAAAACTTTGGAGGCTGAGTTTATTGTAGGCTTTATCATTATATAAACCTTGGCATCTGCCCTTTTCTTGAGATACAGTACTTGTTTAAAAGACTATTAAAACTTTTTATCACAAAAAACTGTGCACAGTTTGGTTCAATCATGGCAGTATCTCTGTTATTATATAAGGTGTAAATTGAGCCTGTTCACCCAACAGTTTTGCTATAGATCGGTTTAAGGAAATGATGATGGAATCTTTAACTTTAAGCAGTATATAAGTGAGCAGATATAGTAATGGGGTATAGTCAATATATCAATTATCTTTCTAAATCATAAAGATAAGGTAAAGTCTGTTTATACAGTCTCTATAAAAACAATTCTTATACATGCATATATCCAGATACATCCTTTTCCAATATAAATAAATTTATTAAACTAAAAGTCATTAGTTATCAGAAACAGAACTTGGCTATATCTAATACCAATATATATATAATATGATAGGGTTAACTTTATTTCACATATTATGAGCCACTGTACATTATATATCACCTTGTAAGCTAAAAGTTATAAATCAAGATGAATATTTAGATAGCTATATAAAGTTATAGAGAGTCTAAAATTATTTACTGTTTGGGTGATAACTTACCAATTGACAAACTGAGCTCCAATGCTATCTAATATCAAGATCACTTCTACTCCTTTCCCTTACATAATGCTTATCACCTTATAAGGTATAATCTTATCTTAACTAATTTATGAATGGTATTACTAATAATGGCCCAGTTCCAATGGATATAATTTTAGAACCATTGGAGGATATCAATTGATGCTTAGCATATGAGCTGGGTATCTGAGATAAGCATTAGAGCCTGATACTATTACAAACCTACTAGCTGGGCTCCAATGCTACCTAGTGTTAATATCACTTCTAATCCTTTCCCTTACCTAAAGCTTACCATCTTATATGAAAAGATCTTATTATAACTTTTCTATAATAAAAGTTTTAATGATGTCTTAGTCAATGAATAATTTAGTACTATTTGAGAATACCATTTAGTGCTTAGCATATGAGCTGGGTATCTGAGTTATGCATTAGATCTAGATACTACTACCAAACCTACTAACTGGGCTCTAAAGCTATCTAATATCTTTCAATTTATATCCCTCCAATTATCTCATACTTACTACCTTATAGTATATAATTCTATGATGATTAATATAATGGTAATATTTTATAATGACCCAGTTCCAATGAATAATTTTAGCACCATTGTAGGATACTATTTGATATTCATCATATGAGCTGGGTTTCTGAGGTAAGCATAAGAGCTTGTTACTACTAATAAACCTACTGACTGAAATCCAAAGCTATATAATATCAAAGTCAAATCCTATCTCTCCACTTATTTGATGCTTACATCTTAGAGTAAAATCTTATGATTATTAACCTATATTGGTATTACTAATAATGGCCATGTTCCAACAAGTATATTTTTAGCACCATATGATAATACCAATTAAATTCAGCATATGATCTGGGTATCTGAGGGAAGCATTAGAGCTGATTACTATTAGATTTTATCCTATAAAAATAGTATCATTAAAAAAGGATAAACAGGTTTATAAGTTTAGTTACTAAAAATCCTCACCCTTTTTATTTTTTGTGAAAGTAGATATTAGCAAGATAAAAGCTTAAGGAAAGAGGGTCCCATCTGTACAGCAAAAAGTACAGTATAAATTTAATCAGGTTACCAATTGGCAATTAGCCTTATTTATTTTTACTGCTGTTGAAAGATATACTATACAGAGAATAGCTTAGGGAAAAGGTATAACTACAAACTAGGGCTTAGATGTTATTAGGGATCAACCCTATTAGTTACCCTTATAGGGAGCCCCTTATATACTATTCTTTAAGTACAGATAGACTTAAATAATGGTTCAGGGTACCTTAGCCTCAGCCAAGCTTAACACCAAATAAGAGACCTCAAAGCTAATTTAGGTTAGTATTTAGAAAACTAAAGCCAAGCTAAAGTAAAATACTTAGATACATCATCATAATGATAGGGCCAATTATAACAGTATCCTATCTGCTCTAAACCTTCATTTAAAGTATTTAGATGGTTTATAGTACTAACTTAGCAATTGTATATAAGAATTAATAGTCATTTTTCCCTAAGTATAATTCTATATAATCACTGTAGCTATTGATTTAATTATCTTCAAAATAAAATAGGGACCTTTGATAAAACAATTATATATCACCTTTTGCTATAAATAAACTCAGATGATGATCTCAATTCAAGACAATAAATAAGCAAGTGCTAGTTCAGGAATTTAATTATACAGATAATTATCTGTGTATAGTAATGGGGGATAAATATCTATTGAGATTGTTAATTATAGAAACTATTGATATAAAATTAAAGTGATAATGTATAATTAAAGGTATCTATTGAAGATTTATTAAATTGAACCCAATTAGATGAAAGGGTAACTTGGGTCATAATATCTGTAGTGTTAAATTAAATGGGTAGTATATGATTGAAGGTATATATAAAAAGATTGATCTAAATTTGAACCCAACTCAAATGAAAGAATTAATTAAGGTAAAGTATCAGTTGCATTAAATTTAAAGAAAAGTATATAAATAAAGGTATGGATTAAAGCTCTATTTAAAAATTTAAACCCAACTAAAATAAAAAGTGTTGGTTAGATTACAGTATCTGTGGCTTTAAATAAAAGAAATACTATGCGGATGAAGGCATAGATTAAAGCTCCATTTAAAAAGCTCAATTAAAATTATAACTCTTATCAAAAAGGATAGCTAGGTTATCCCAAGGATAATAAAAGGGTTTAGGGTTGGTACCTGTGGCCAAACAGAAGGTATCCAAGTTAGATCAGCTTTTCCTAAAGATTTTCAATCCATCTAATAAAAAGAATAAAAAGGTAAATTATAATATACATTCTATAAAAATAAGTAAAAAAGGGTAAATGCTCCAACTTTAAAAAATCGTTTGACCAATGACCCTTTAGAGGAATTGTTGGAGGGTTTAGTATTGGATGAGGTTTAGTTTTAAAATTGGATCTGGATTCTGGAGACTTGAGCCCATCAGGATTTTTTGACATGATATATATCCTATAGCTGAGGGGGTAAGTTAAAGTATGAGATCATACCTGATGAGCATAAATGATTATGGGTGTGGATTGTTTTTGCATAGGTTGACCAATAAAATTAACTAGATTTAATAGATTAAAAATGATTCATTAAAGATGGCAATAAGTAATTTTATTATAGATTGGCCAATTAAATCAACTGATCAATATTATACTTTGACATGATATATGTCCTATGGCTGGGGGGTAAGTTCAAAGTATGAGATCATACATGTTGAGCTTAAATGATTATGGGTATGGATTATTTTTGCATAGGTTGACCAATAAAATCAACTAGATCTAAAAAATTATTGTAGATGGAGATCAATAAATTTTGTACAGAGTGACAGATAAAATCAACTAGATTTAAAATGAATTAGTGTAGATGGTGATACATAAATTTCCTATAGATTGACCAATTAAATTTACCAAATAAATAAAATGAGTTAATATAGATAGATATCTGAAAGTTTACCATATAATTGACTGATAAAATCAACTAAAAAATAAAAATAAATAAGTAAAAACTGCCCACCTTATACCTTAAACATTGAAATAATCAAATTAACTGAATAATTATATATATATTTCTAAAATATTTTGTGCCAAGTTTATCTGAGATTGTAAATAGTCTAGGAGTAGGTGTTGAAATAAACATGCATTTAAAATGATTTATTTATAAGATAATTTCCTAAACCACCATAACTAAAATATTACCTAATTTAATATGTTAAATAAATTTGAATCTATCTACCAGCTACTTGCCTGCTGCCATAAATAGTTTTAGTTAGGCTAATCCAATAATTACTTAAATAATCTAACCATCTTAGATATTATTCTTTTAAAAATGGCAAATCACAATAATAGCATATTATCATAACAGTAGATAAAATGTTAAGAAAGTTTCTAACAACCTTCAGCCATAGGCATATATCATGCACTTAAGTTTTTTAAAATAAGGTAAAACTTGAATCATTTTTTGGTCAAATAAGGATAACTTTAGATCCTATTAGATATCTTAATGGTTTATAACCAGGTATGGATTATAAATTCCACTTATCTGGAATAGTTTGAACCTATCTTTGGATCTTTTAGAGTTTATTTGAACCACTAGGTTAAATGGTTTAAGGCTAATTCTCCAAATACAGTTTAGTTTTAGGGTAAACTATCCTTCCCCCACTTTGAACCATTTTTCTATATACAAAAATAAATGTATGTTTGCATGTTTGTATATATGTATGTATGTCCCATATATTTTTTATACCATTTATCCAATTGTGATGAAACTTTGGTGAGTTGTTATATGCATGCCCTAAAAAATTTATGAATAATGAAAAATATTTTAACCATAAAATAAAAAGTTTTATATGTAACAAGTGAAAGTCCTATATGTTCTTAATGGCAAGCTATATTTTTTAGTAATAGATGGTAATGGCAAGCTATATTAATATAGTTGAGCAGTTTGGTATTCATTTGATTTGATATTTTAAATAGTTTTTTTGAGTGGTTAGTGGTATTTGGCTAATTAGCAAGTAAATTTAACTAAAGCTTTGGATTAAAACCTAATTGATTTTACAAATACTTTCTCTAGTATAATCAGCTCAGCTTTTATATCTAAAATTTTTTAATAATAAGTTGTTTAAATCCTGTGCAATCACTTTTACTAATTACTTTTTTCATGTAAACTATTTATATGTAGTTAAAACTGGTATTGCAAGTGTAAATGAAACTAAAAAAATTTATGAGCCAACATAGTTAATTAAATATTTTTTAAATTATTATGTATCTGCATTTACTTTGGTTTTGCTTAGGATAATAGATAGCAATTTCTATATTTTTGTATAGTTTGCAATCATATTCAACTAAAACTTATACCTTAGGATATATTAGCTTATATATACATATTATAACTTGAATCTATTTAATGTGGACTAGTCTGGGACAATACTGCACCAATCAATGGAAAATCAAATTAATGGGAAAGGAGGATAAAACATAGAATCCTCTGTCAGGAGAGTATCTATAACTTCAGTTTTCTGTGTTGTGGTGCTCAATGCATAGGATCAATACAAGGAAACTTGTTGTCAGTGTGAACATAAAGGTAGCCCAGCAGAGAGAGCTGAAGCTACAGTGACATAGGGATAGGGTGTTTATCACAGTACACAAAAGGAGGGATAAAACTAAAAGCAAATTTTGGCTGTGGCCTGAAGTGCCTTTCATACCCAAGCTTTGAATGGCACTAGTATGCATAGGGCCCTGGTTTGGAGGGAAACTGGACAGGCTCACAGTGTACCTGATGCTGCTGTAATTTTAAAACTAGACATATGGCTAGCATGATGCAAGACCTCCTCAAAGAGGACTGTGCACAGGTTTTCCCAAGTTAACATAAAATAAACTGTAAAATAAATGGGGTGTTTAATATGAGAAGTAACAACCAACAAGGAGATGGTATCATAGAATCATAGTTAAACTTGGAGGAATCATCTTTCAGAGAAAGTGGTGCTAATCTGAGGTGCACCAATATGAGCACACTTCAATCTGACAGGGTGATATACTTCAAAATATTCTGAACACAAATAATTGATTGAAGTTAAGGCCAACTCAAGTTGAAAAATTTGTAAATTGACTGAGCTCAAACCTCCATTTTCTGATTAATTAAATTGTGCTGTCATTGTTTATTATATAGCTCATCTATTTTAATGCAAGAGCTGAAACAAGGGGCTGCAAATTTTGCACCTCACTTGTACCAATATGGGCATATCTTTCCTGTACCCAGCATTAGTCCAAGGTGTGCTTGAGATCAGAAAGGGCCTAAAGTTTAACCTTCTGAACCTCCTGCTGCCCATCCTTGTCCTTGATGTTAGTGCCTTTAATCAGGTTATATAAACATGACACCCTCCATGTGCAGCATTCTGATAGGCCAGAAACTTTATGGACTGCCTTACTATTTGCTATCTCAGTTTAGGGCATTGGTGCACAATGTTAACATGATCATAAGAATCCCCTAACCAATGTTCATTTACTAGGATCAAACTTGGGGAAAGCTCTTAGCTATAACCCTTATTATAAGATGGTTTTAACCTGCACTATACAAAATAGAAAAAAAGCATCTATAACCATATTGGATGTTAGCTTGACTCAAAGATACAAAATTACTATGATGCCTAAAAGGCTTTTTAGGTACAATATATTGACCTAGCTTTTTAGATCTAAATTAGGTTCACATCATGTATCTGTTCAAAGGAGATCAACTACACCTATAGATGAATATCCAATCTTTGTGAGACTATACTACATATATAGCCTCTGCCTAAATTTTTATATATATAAAGGGTAGCATAAAATACTTGTATGCTACACAAAACTTTTTATGGCAGTCACCCAGTATTTGTATTAGTTAATCAATCTATAAACTATCCTATAACCTTATTTGATTTGTGGATATAACTAATACTTAGCCTAGGGCACAGAAAAATGTGACTATGAAAATAAAATTATCATATAGCATATTAGGAGGTTGGTAGTATAGCTGCCTTAGGAAGATTATTAGGGGCTAAAGGTTAAAGTAACTAAGAGCTAGGGTAAATTTATCAGCTAAAGTATTGAGCCTTGGCTATGGCAACAATTAGGACAGTTTGCTATATTTTTATCAATCTAAAAATAAGGTTTTGTGGTAGAGAGTGATTAAAGGGAGAAAAAACCATTATAGAAATGATTTTTTTGAGGGGCACCATTGAAAGCTATTGGTTAACCATACTCAAAAGTTTATCAGAAATCTGAGCTTACTAATCTAAGGACAACTATAAAAGACCTAAGGGTTAATTGTATGATCAAAATATTCTAGTCCAAACTATAGCTAATTGAATGGATATCTGTACCTAAACTCAGTATATGTTAAAAGGGAGCTAATAAATATTAAGATCTATTTAATCCATGTATGGATTATCTTCTTAAGTAGAAAACCAACTTCAGTTGTTCTAATTAAATGATAGCTATAAGCTGAAAAGGCTTTTGCCTGCCTATAAAGTTTGCTCTAAAGCCAACAGCCTCACAACCAAGATTTAAACTAGAGCTTAGTACATATAAAGGCAAAACTATACAAAAATTTTATCAAGGCTTAAACAATTAAAAGTTAAATGGTTTCAAATTTATATCAATGTTGATAGAGGTTGCAATGGCCTATATCATGAATCTTAATGAGTTATTTAGCTAATGGGTTATATAGGCTATCAGTTAATTAGTTTATAAAAACCAAGTAATAAAATAATTTGGTTTAAAGCATCTAAGCTTGTATATATAATCTATAAAGTATTGTTATGATAGATTTTCACATGGTACTTTAAAGTTACTTTTCACCCACCCATTAAACTAATTTAATTGGGTAAAGTTTACAGATATATATTTTGATCTATACCACACTTAAAAATGTAAAATTTATAGGTTAGATTTATTAAAGACTTTTTATTATTATAGAGCTTTGGCAGCAGACCTTTTCTTGAGATACAGAACTTGTTTAATAAACTGGTGTAATTTTATAAAAAAAGCTGTGCATATTTTAGCTTAAACATAGTGGTATCACTGCTAATATATGAGTTGTAACCTGAGCCTGCTCACCCAAAAGTTTTGCATATAAATTTATTTGAGAAAATGATGATAGAATGGTTGACTATAAGCTTAACAGATAGGTGAGTTGATTTAGTAATAGAGTACAGCCAATATATTAATTATATATATATATATAAATGGTTGTTGTTATATCTGTCTGTATATGTTTTATAAACTATGACACCATTTAACCAATAACAATAAAAGTTAGCACCTAAAAGTATTTTTATGAAGAAGATTATAATTTTAAAAACATTATTTTTATAGTAAAATGAAATCTTTTTTGTACAATAAGTGAGAAATCTAAATATACTTTGATGGTATTCACTATATTATTACAGCTAAGCAGTTTTGTATCTAGTTAATTCAATTTTTAAATGATTTTGTTAAATAAGTAGTGGTTTTTTAGCTCTTTAGAAGTTAATATAAAAAACTAAATAAAAAACCCAAAGAATTTATAAAAGCCCCTCTAGCATAATCAGCTTATATTTTGGCTCAAAAACTTAAATTTTATAAAGGTCAGTTGTTTAAATTCTGGCAAAAAAACTTTTCTATCTGCCAAGCCTAATTTTTGAGTAAATTTTGTAAAATTACAAAACTGAAAAGCAATTCAGCTAGCTGCACCCCTGACCCACTGATATCTATGGCCTCACCACCAGCTGCTTTAGTGTGGGGCAGCGGCAAAACCCTACCCAGCATTTTCTGTTTGGGCTGAAAAATACTCTTAAACTGGTTCATCTAGCTCTAACTACTTCTTAGGTCAGTTTATTCCACCCAAGGGTCTTGCCATTCACCTTGCATGATCCCAGGTGGTGCCTCATTATCCTCTTGTCCTTCCCCACTCTCACATGCACTTTGGCCTTCAGGTCAAATATGGGAATTTATTTCCATATGCAGACAAACCTATAGTTGAATTAGCACAGGCAGTAATAAAACCCATCAGCTTTATCAATTTTCACTCCTATAAGGGGTACTTTGACTTCAGTTTCACAATTGAAGCTGATGCTGCCACTGCAGCAACTGTGCCCCTGGTTTTTCAGAGCACCTCAATTTCCACAATGTGCACCTGGCTCCCCACTGAATCCATGATGGTATTCAGTTTTCTGGGTTGCCCACTCACTTTTTCCCAGCAAGCTCTATTAGAAGCTGATGGCAGGTGTGGCAGCCTATGGCGCTGACCCCATCCCTCAATTTGTGGTCCTCAATAGAGCTACATGCCTTGCTGAGCTTCAGGCTTTTGCTACAATCAGCCCTAACTCTAAAATATAACCAACCAGACTTCCTCCACACCTTTGTTGCTTCTGCCCCTGACCACCCATTCTGAGCCCATGTTGATGGCAGGCTGATCAACTGTACATCCTGCTTCAAGTTGAACCACTCAAAGTGAAGTTGATCCTACCTTGCTGCCTCTGCCACCTCTACAGTCTTGGCCACCAACTCCTCATCTACTGGCCACCCTGCAGCCCTCTCAAAATGGAAAAGCAATCTTATCCACACTTCTTTTAAAAACTGCTGCCACTGCTGCATCTAAATCAGCCAATCAGACCTATCCTAAAACTGGAGCCACCAATGCTCCCACCAATCAGGATTTGGCTTGGACAATAATTTTTTTCTAAGCCCCAACCCAGTTGCCAGCCTCAGCCATCCCTATTGAGAAAAGCCTGAGCTTGTATGACTTGAACCTATGGTACTCATTAGTTAAAACTGAAAAATCAGGTAATGTGATTGAAGACTCCAAAATTGACATTAAAGAATTTATCCCTACATAATCCCCCATTTAAATCCATCAACATTTTTATACTCTACACCAAAATAATAATTTGTTATGCATCTAAAACCATTTTGCTGTAGCAGCTGCTGCCCAATCAATTACAATTTTCTTTACAATATTATATCACAAACAATGATGAAACTGTCAAAAGGTCTTCCCCCTCCCATTCTTATCCAGATCTGCCCCCAGAGCAAAAATATCATTTTCTAGCTGCATAAACATGCTTCAGATGCCATTCAGAAAGTGTTGCAGCTTAACAATTCAAAACAAAAATAAATTGTGCTAACACTGCTTTAGTTTTCTAACTTTATGCCATCCACATTTAAGTGGAAAAGTGCTTATCCACTTACCTGAGCGCCATTTATGATGATAATTTCTACAAAAAAAACTGGTCCTCTGTGATCTCACCCACCAAATCACTGATAAACCCATGCCCTTGATCTCTGCCTTGGCCTGTGCTTTGTACAATGTGGGCACAGTAGTTGAGCCCCTGATCCCCCTTCCCCTTCTGCCATGATGGGATAAGCAGTTCACTAATGTGCCACCTGATTGGTTGATGTTTTTGTTTGTGTGTCTCACTGCTCATCTAGGGCAATTGGTTCAGATTTTTTGGTTAGTTTTGATGCTTCCATTTCAGTAATGTCCATCCCCTGGTTGGTGTACTTCAAATAAATTTTTAAATTTTAAATTCTGGCACAACTACTTTTATTTAATTACTTTTCATCATTTAAACTATTTATATAGTTAAAGCTAATATTAAAAGCTTAAGTTAAACTAAAAAATGATGAACCAATGTAATAATAAATATAAATTAAAGAATTTTGTCTATATATGTAAATTTATGTTGGCATATAAATATATATATATATCTGTATATACCTGTTAGCAATAGACTCTGACACCACTTGACCAAACACCATGAAAGTTAGAACATATAAGTATTTTTTCATGAAAGGTTTATGAATTTTAAAAATTATTATTTTTTATATTAAAATAAAAAGTTTTATATGCATTAAAATCTTATAATGTTTTTGATGGTAATAGATATAATATTACAGCTGAGCAGTTATATATTTGGTTGATTCAATATTTTAAATGGTTTTGTTAAGTGATTAGTGGTCATTTGGCTAATTATTAAGTTAATCTAAATCAAAACTTTGAATCAAAAACCCAATTGATTTTATAAATACCTCCTCTAGCATAATCAGCTCATCTTTTGGCTCTAAACTTAAATCTATAAAGGTTGGTTGTTTGAATCCTAGTGCAATCACGTTTATTTATTACTAGCCGTTTACCCGTACTTCTCTACGGTGTCTATAAAATGAAAGATTTTCAATCTATTAATTTAGATTTTATATTATAGACAAACAAAACCACTCAGCCAAATCTAATTGCTCAATCGAATCAACCAAAAACCACCAACCACTTAGGCAAACCTAACTGAAATTATCAAAACAACCAATAACTAATCACCCCTCAAAGCTAAACTATGTCCTATCGATTCAAACAAAAGCCATCAACCACTCGGCCAAACAAAAAAACCTATCGAATCAATCAAATAACACCAACCTGCTACCCGAAACGTCTCTTTATATTTGATCATTGAGCATGTGACATATCTTCCAAACTACTAAATCAACTTTACTTAACTTGCCAAAAGTATTTTATTAATTAGTTGAACCAAATTAGGCATGTTTTTAAAATATATAAACCTAACATCCAGATACTCATGCTTCGCTACGGTATTTAATCAGAAGTTAAGCTCACATTATAGCCTATAGGCTGTGCTAGCACTATTCTCGAGCCACACGGACTAACAGCTCCGCTGTTGCCCTCGTGGCTGGTGAGCTGATTATCCTAACTACTTAATAAACTTAACTCTAATTCTGATTTTTGTTGAGTTTCAGGTGAGCGATTTGATGAATTATTAGATAATATTCGCCAATTCTCACCCACTCACCCAAATAAATTAAACTTATCAGACTTGATTAGCTTCAGATGAGCAAATTGGTGAATTATTAAATAATATTCGCCAATTCTCACCAACTCACCCAAATAGATTGAACCTATCATACTCGATAGTTTCAGATTCGATCTTATTTGCCAGTTCTCACCCACTCACCCAAATAGATTAAACTTATCTGACTCGATTAGCTTCAGGTGAGCAATTTAATGAATTATTCAATGATATTTGTCAATTCTCACCCACTCGCCCAAACAGATTGAGCCCATCAGGCTCGATAATTTCAGATTTGATAAGATTCACCAATTCTCACCCACTCACCCAAATAGATTGACCCTATCAGACTCAAAGGTTTCAGATGTCAGTCAATAAGTCAGTACGTCAGTGAAATTTTTTTATTAAGTAGATAATATAATATAATATAATATACATTCACTGACATACTGATGTATTGACTAAAATCTAAAACCTTCAAGTCTGATAGGTTCATGCTATTTGGGTGAGTTGGTTAGAATTGGAAAAAGTTATTGAAACTGAAACTTTCAAGTCTGATGGGTTCAACCTATTTGGGCAAGTGGGTGAGAATTGCAAATATTATCAAATAATCCACCAAATTGCTCACCCAAAACTAAACAAAAATTAGCATTAGAATTAAGTTGATTAAGTAAAGTTAGGATAATTGCTTACCACCCATGGGGTAACAGAAAAGCTGTTAGTCCAAGTGGCTCAAGTGTAGTGCTGGCACAGCCTATAAACTATGTCAGTGTTAGCTTATAAATAAACCCAAGCAACACCAGGTAACTCTACTAGTCCTATCTAGATCATAAGGATAAGGATAAGTCTGTTTATATGGTCTCTATAAAAGTAACTTTTATACATGAATATATCCAGATAAAACCTTTTCCATTAACAAATATTTTATTAAATTAAGTCATTATGTTATAAGAAACAGAACTAATCCATGCTTAATACCAATATATAGAATATGATAGGTTAACCTTTATATTTACATAGTATAATAGTTCCTGTACATACTGAGATATTCCCTTATAAGCTGTCAGGTATAAACCATGATAAATATTCAGACAGCTATCTAAAATTATAGGGAGGTTAAGATCAATTACTGATTGGGTGATAACTTAGCAATTTACTAAATGAGCTCCAAGGGTATCAATCATCAAGATCACTTCTACTTTTTTCCTTACCAGATGCTTACCACCTTATAGAGTATAATCTTATCATAACTATTCTACAATGGTATTATAATAATGGCCCAGTTCCAATGAATAATTTTAGCACCACTGGAGGATACCAATTATGCTTAGCATATGAGCTAGGTATCTGAGGCAAGCATTAGAGCCAGATTTACTACCAGATTTTATCCTACAATAATTATTATCATTATAAACAGGGTAAATAGGTTTATTAAATAAGTTAATTAAAAATATCATATCTTTACCCTATAAAGATTAAGTGTGAGCAAGGTAAAGACTTAAGGAATGGGGTTCCACCCGTACAGTAAAATAAAGTATGTATATAATTAGGCCAGCAATTGACAATCAACCCTAGTTTGTATTGTTGTGGAAAGGTATATTATACATAAAAATAGCTTAGGGGAAAGATATTATTCTAAACTTGGGTTTGAGGTGGTAATCTATTCTTTAAGGTTGCACTTATGTATAGCCCACTATATACAATCTTATAGTGCAGTTAATCTTAAAGAATGGTTGGTTTAAGTCTCAGAGAATGCCCCCTGCACATTGATTGGGCCATTTTCCCATTTTTAAGCAATAAGGTATCAAAGAGGATGGCTGTACCCCTTGTTACTCAGGGTGATCTCACCCACATGGTAGACAAGCACTGGGTAACAGCCCTTTCACTTCAGATCCCTTTTCCAGTTCCCACACTCACCTCAGCAGAACTGTTATGGGGAATTAGCAAAATCTGCGCTGAGATTGCCAAAATGAAATTGATCAGAACAAAATCAAGTGGTAATCAGCCCAATGTTCAGATTGCAAATGGTCAAAAGGGGATGAAGACTGATGTATCAGCCAGAATTGCTGACAGTTTTAATTTAGCCAACACTACAATTAAAAAAAAACCCCTCCCAAAATTGTCAGAGATTATCCCTGATGGGCAGATAACAGCATCAGGCACCATTGACAAGAGTTTAAAGCTTCCTGCTGGCAAATTAGATGTTGTGCCCAACATAACGCTTCTTACCAAACAAATGGCCCAGCAACCAGGCATGGGCTGGTTGGGCATCCTGAACCTGTTTCCAACCAAATGAGCCTATCCCTATGTGGGGTGGCCTTAAAGGGATTCCTGCTGCTCATTGGGCCAAATGCCATCATGCCAACTGTCAGAAACGTAGCTAAGTCTTGGCTCTGATGTTTGAGGTCAAACTGACAGTAACTCAGCCTGCTGCCAAATTCTTTGATTTTGGTTTCCCATAAACTTATCTGCCTCATTTCTGAACAATTCACCAGTTAGATTAAACTTGTGGGACCTGATCCCAGCTTGTTTTCTCTCTAAATTGACCACTATTTAATCAGTTGCATTGCACTGAGAAAATTGTTGGCTGATTTTTCTTTCTTAAATTTTTTATTAAAAAAGCCTTTCCTAAAATCTAGTTTTTATTTTTTAAAATAAATCACCTTTTCCAATGACCCTCGCACTCCCCTTGGGGTTAAGGGCCATAATAATCTGGTATTTTATTATGTGCCTGTATAAGATTTTGGCTCATTGGCAGTTATTAGGGAAAATCTTTTTTAGTTCCATATCCATCATACCAGCAGCAGTGCCTTTGACATCTAGGCTGGCAGGCCAGTCTAATTCTTATTTGCTGTTTGCCTGACATAATTGATTAACCATCTTTTTTAACCATTTTTGCCTTTCTTGTAGATATTGGCACAGCAATGGCCCCTCCTTTTCAACTAAACCAGGTTGTGAAGAAAAATTTCTCTGACCACAATAGTCCAGTTCCATTCAAAACTTTAAATCCACACCCCATAGTTGCTATGGCTATTTTGCCCATATCAATAGGATCTGACATCCTGACTTACAACAAGTTTACCTCCCATAAAAGCCTAGCAGTTTCCCCTGACCCCACTACTATCTCTTCAGTATCACTAGATTCATCCACAACTACCAATAAAGAGAACTCTGCTTACTTCTTATTACCCATAAAGATCAGTGTTGGATCCCATCACATCTTCTTTAAGGCCCTGGTGGACACTGAAGCTGCAGATAATTTTATGAGTGTAGAACTGGCTCAGCAATTGGAACTCAACCTGGATGCAGGCCCTTTGGTGATGGTTACATTGTCAGCCTCCCAAACCTCATACCTTGTTAGCTGACCAGTCACATCTTTAATACACCAGTTCATCTTGTATAACCACTTTTCTGCTATGCCAAACTTGGTGTTTCCGGTAATCTTAGGAGTGTGATGGTGGCGCTGACAACATGTCAAGATCCATCTGGAGTCTAATATGCTGTCTTTTGTCAATGATCAACTGGAGGGTGAATTCCCCCTAATTGAAACTCTTAAGAAAGCTCAAGGTTGCAGTTCTATCACTTCCCTTATCTCTTCTGCAGGCATACCATCCAATTTTTCAGAAAGTTTAATGCACTATCAGAGCATTTTCAATTCTGAAAAGGTGGATCATCTGCCTCCTCATACTAGATTTAACTGTGGATTTTGTATGACGGTGAAGTTAGTAAATGTCAACTGCCCATTTTATTTTCACACAGCAGAGGAGGAGGCTGCGCTCAACACTTGGTTGGACAATATGTTGAAAAAAGGGTGGTTGTTTAAGGAGACATTGCCAGTTGCATCTCCCATTGTCTTCACTAAAAAGGCTGATGGTTTCCTCTGCCCCTGTGTGGACTATGGACACTTAAATAAAGTCACAGTTTCTGATCCCTACCCCCTGCCTTTAGAGCAGATGATAAGCCAAGCAATTGCCAAATCTTGAGTGTTTTCCAAACTGGATCTTGTCAATGCTTTTAACCAGATTTGGGTAATGAAAGGGCAAGAATGGTTAACAGCAATCTGAACAAAGCAAGGCATTTTCCAATTCCATGTAATGCCCTTTAGCTGAAGAATGCTCCCGCTACATTTCAACATATAATTGACAATGTACTGGGTAACCTCCAGTTTGTCTGCACAGTTGCATATATTGATAACATTCTGGTTCACTCCCTGGCTCCCAAACAACATGCTACTGACTTGGAAGCAGTTGTGGCTACCTTTTATAAGGCAGGCTTGTTCATCAAGCCTTCCAAGTGTGAGTTCTATAAGGAAGAGATTACCTTTCTCAGAAACCTTGTCCTTAAAGATGGTTATGCAATCCCTCCCAATAAGTTGGATGCTATCCAAGAATGGCCAACCCTGACTATTCAGAAACAACTACAAAGTTTATTGGAAACCATCATTTTCTTAAAAAAATTTCCTTGGCACTTTCCCAGCTTGCTGCTCTGCTCCACCCCCTTACAGAGAAAGATGTACCATTTTGCTGGATGCTCAAATGCCAACAGGCATTCAAATCAATTAAAGAGGCATTTGTGTTCCCTCTCATTTTAAAACATGATGAGCCCACCAAGCCTTATATTGTTGCATGTGACACCTTATTGGTAGCTGTGGGGGTGGTGTTGCTCTAAAAGCATGATGGCTTGGAACACCCAGTTGCCTATTATTCTCAAAAGTTTACCTCTATGAAGCAGTCTTAGGCCATTTATGACAAGGATTTGGCAGCCATTGCATGGGTATTAACTCATTGGAGGTATCTGTTACAGGGTGCTCAACATTAGTTAACAGTTTGCATGGATCACTAGACTCTCTTGTACTTTTGTAAACCTCATAAATTGGTGCATCAGCAAGCTCAAACCTATCAGAACTTGTGCAGTTTTAATTTCAAATATAAATTTATAAAATGTGCCCTCAATGTACTTCCTGATTTTATCAGCTGCAGCCTCACCCATTGTTCCACAGATCTGGGGAAAGTGGATCTCATTACAGTAGTTTCTGCCACCCAAATCCTGTTGATTGTCCCCTCTGTCATTTCTTCCATTGCTCTGGCCCTTGTAAGTCTTGGGGAACATCCTTTGGCTCTTGACCGGGTCATCTTCCCATTTCTGAATAAAAAGACACCAAAGAGGATAGCAGTACCTCTCATTACTCAGATCAAACTCACTCACATAGTAGATGAGTGATGGGTAACAGCTCATCCACTTTGGATCCCACCCCCAATACCCACACTTACCTCAGCAGAACTGTTGCAGGAAATTAGTAAAATCTGTGCTGAGATTACCATTTTGAAATTAGTCAGATTTAATTCACCTGGCAATCTGGCTGATGCCTAAAATTTGAATGGCTGTAAAAGCATAAAGAATGAGATATTAGCCAGATTGCCCGACAGTTCCAATTCAATAACTAAACCAGTTGAACAAATATTGGGTGCCATCAATGAGGGTTCAAAGCCCTCTGATAGTAATTTGGCCATTGTGCCCAATGTGCTGCTGTTGACCAAACAAATAGTTAAATGACTGAGCGCAGGCAGGTTGGCCATCCTGAACCTGTTCCCAACCAAATGGATCCATCCCTATATAGGATGGCCTTGGGGAATTCCTGTCACCTGTTGGGCCAAATGCTGTTGTGCTAAATATCAAAAATGTAGTCAAGCCTTGGTTCAGATGTTTGAGATCTAACCAACAGAGACTCAGCCCGCTGCCAAATTTTGTAATATTGGTTCCCAAAGAATAAACCCACCCATTCCCAAGCAATTTGCCAGTTAGGTCAAATTTGTGGGTCCTGACCCCATTCTGTCACTACCCAATTGATCACTATTTAATCAGTTGCATGGCACTGAAAAAATTGTTGATCAATTTTCTTCCTTTCCTTTCCAAATAAAATTTTGCCTAAAAAATCAAATTTTTTATTTTCTGTTCTGACTGCATCCCAGATAGCATTTCACTAATGGTCCATTGCCCCACACTCTGGGTGGACTTTACCAATTCTTTTGGTCATCATGGATCCCTCTATTGCTGATTGGGCCCAGCAAGTCTGACACTTTTGGTTTTACAACCCCACTCTTATAAACTTTTGACAACAATATATGTGGATCTTATAGCTCTATGTACAACAATGGAAAGAGAGAATTTATCTCCCTATTGCTCCCAATGATTTGGCCTCTTAAGCCAAGAATCTCATCAAAACTATCCCAGTAATCCCACCTCATGCAGCTAGAACCACTGAGTGGGGAATGGGTACAGTGTGGTTTGTCATTGGGATACTTCTTACTCTGTTGTTGCATCACCACTTCATGGTATCACATTTTCTGGTTCCATATCAAGTCATATGGTCAGCAATGCCTCTGGCATTCTGGCTTGCTTTTTTGGTGCTCACACATCCTGACTGGCAGGCCAGTCTAAACTTCTTCTGCCATTTTCATGACAGCCCCTGACGCTCTGTTAGTTGCTCAGATCTTAGCCAGTCAAATGGCCTGTCCTGAGGGCATAAAGCTGATTGAGCAGTTATATTACTAGAAGCATAAACAATCCCTATATTCATTGGAGAGGGTCTTATTTATTTTCAGTTATGTGTTTGGGTCCTTTCTCCTTCAGAACTGAGGTATTTCATGCACATCATGATCCCCCCACAGTTGGTCATCCTGGTAATAAGAAATGCATCAACTTGATCAAGTGGACCTACAATTGTGTGGATTTGACAAAAGATATTCCAGGATGGATCTCTGATTGTGTTACTTGTGCTTGGTCTAAGTCAGACTGCTCTGGTAGAAATGGTCTTTTACACCTCTTACAGAAGGTGGAGGGTCCATAGACATTGGTGTCCATGGACTTTATCACTGAACTCCCCTGCTCTAATGGGTTTACAGCAGTGATGGTGGTGGTAGATTGTTTTACTAAATTTTCCCTCTTTATTTCTTGCACTTCTGCAATTACATCAAAGGAGACCACCTGGCTTTTTGTACATCACATGTTCTCAATGTTTGGTCTCCCACAGGAGATTATCAGCAACTGGGGTACACAGTTTATGGCACAGTTTTGGAGTAAACTCCTATCTATCCTAAAAATATCCCCCTGCTGTTCCACAGCATACCATCCCCAGTCTGATAGACAGACTGAGCAAGTTAACCAAGTTCTCAAACAGTACCTGCATTGCTATGCTGCAGCTGCACAGGACATCTGGGCCAACAACCTTTCCCTCACTCAATTTGCTTATAACAATGGAATGCACGCATCTATGGAGTTTTTGCCTTACATAGTGACGTTGGGTTATAATCTTTCATTTTTGGTCAGACCTTGCTTGTGGCCTGAGGTCCAGCTGCTGCAGATCACGTTGAACATATTAGATTAACTCAATTCTTGGTGTGGGAACACCTTACCAAAGCTATTGATGACTACAAGCAGTTTATAGATTATAAGTGGCTCCCAGATCACAATATAACAGTGAGCTCCTATGTTATGCTCAATACCTGCCATTTATGAATTCAAGCTCCTTCCCATAAATTTGCAAGTAAGCATTTGAGCCCCCATTTGGTGAAAGAGGTCTTGGGTAATGGTGCATTCCAGTTGAAGCTTCTGGCTCACTGAAAACAGCATCCCATCTTCCACATTTCCCAGCTGTTGCCTTTTAAGGGTACCTTTTCTACAAAACCTGAACCAATCACCATTGAGGATGCGGAAGAGGCTGAGGTGGAGAATATCCTGGCATCCCATAAGTCCCAACAGTCCATTTGAATCTCATAGCTTGGAAAGGGTATCCAGCCTATGAGAACAGTTAGGTCAAGGCATGCAATTGTGTGAACTGTATGGAACTGGTTGAAGCATTTTATGAATCCCACCCCAATGCTCCCTGCCCTCCCCAAAAAACTGCAATGGTAATGGCAATCAAGTTACCCAAGGTACGCAAAAATGTGGCCCTCATTCAGTTTTCCAGTGGTGGTGCCCTTCCTTCAGAAAAAGGAAAGGGTAATGTAAGTTATGGGGAATGCCCTCTAGGTGTTGATTGGGCCATTTTTCTGTTCCCAAGAAAGAAGGTATCAAAGAGGATAGCTGTACCCCTCATTACTCAGGGCAATCTCATCTATATGGTAGACAAGTGCTGGGTAACAGCCCTTCCACTTCAGATCCCTCTCTGGTACCCACACTCATCTCAGCAGAACTGTTACAGGGAATTAGTGAAATCTGCACTGAGATTGCTGAAATGAAATCAATCGGAATAAAATTGAGTGGTAATCAGCCCAATATTCATATTTCAAATAGTCAAAAAGGGATGAAGATTGATCTATCAGCTGGAATTGCTGATGGTTTTAATTTGACCAACACTACAATCAAAAAAATCACCACCCTCTCAAAATTGTCAGAGATCATCCCCAATAGGCAGATAACAGCATCAGGCACCATTGACAAGGGTTTGAAGCTTTCTGCCAACAAATCAGATATTGCATCTGACATAACACTTTTGACTGAACAAATGGCCCAGCGATGGGCATGGGTGGGTTGGGCATCCCAAACCTGTTTCCAATCAATTGGGCCCACCTCTATATGGGGTAGTCTTGGGGGATTCCCACTGCTCGTTGGGCCAAACACCGTCATGCCAACTGTCAGAAATGTAGCCAAGTCTCAGCTCAAATGTTTGAGGTCAAACTGACAGTGACAGCCTGCTGCCAAATTCTTTGATGTTGGTTCCCAGTGAACTTATCCACCCCATTTCTGAACAATTTTCCAGTTAGGTTGAACTTGCGGGACCTGATTCCAGCTTGTTTCCTCTCTAAATTAACCACTAATTAATCAGTTGCATTGCACTGAGAATATTGTTGGCCAATTTTCCTTTCTTAAATTTTTTATTAAAAAGCCTTTTCTAAAATCTAGTTTTTATGTTGGAAAACAAATTGCCTTTTCCGCTGACCTTACACTTCCCTTGGGGTTAAGGGCCATAATAATCTGGTATTTTATTATGTGCCTGTATAAGATTCTGGTTCATTGGCAGTTATTAGGAAAAATTCTTTTCAGTTCCATATCCATCATACCAGCAGCAGTGCCTTTGGCATTCTGGTTTGCCGTTTGGTGCTTTGGCATCTAGGCTGGCAGGCCAGTCTAATTCTTACTTGCTGTTTGCCTGACAGTTTGGGGGGGCATAGACTGAGCAAATCCCAACCTCACCCAAGTGACCCCATAGCTGGTTTAGGTTGAAAATTATAGAATAAACCTAAGCTAAAGTAGAATACTTGGATTCTTCATCACAATGATGAGGACCTGATCATTATAACAGTATTCTATCAGCTCTAAACCTTCAATTAAAAGTATCTAGATGGTTTACAGTACTAGCTTAGCAACCCTATACAAGAATTAGTAGTAATTAAAGTTTAAATATAATTCTATATAATTGGTATAACTATTGATCTATATACCTCCAAAATAAAATAGGGACCTTTGCTAAAATAGGTTACACTAACCTTTTGTTATGAATAAACTCAGATGATGATCTCAATGCAAGGTAATAAGCAAGCAAGTGATATTTTAGAGAATTAACCTTATAGATAAAACTAAGCTGTATATAAATATGGAGAATAAAGGTCATTTGAGAATATCAATTCTAAAACCATTGATATAAAATTAAAGTGATAGTATATGATTTAAGGTCTATATCTAATATTTATAAAATTGAACCCAATTAGAAGAAAGTGTAACTTGGGTAAGATAGCTGTGGCATTAAATTAAATGGGTATTATATGATCGAAGTTATATATAAAAGTATTGGAGGTGGATCGACCTTTGGGTAAATATCCCACCCCAAGAATTTTTCTAGCCAGTACAGGTTTCAAACTTGTATTGAACAAAATCAGCACTGGAGTGGAAGCAGGGATTACCCTGCCAGGCTAACCGCCCTTAGGATTATGTCTTTTTAGGACATCAATTCTAAAACTATTGATACCAAATTAAAGTGAAAATATATGATTGAAGGTATATATTAAAGATTTATAAAATTGAACCCAACTAGATGAAAAGGTAACTTGGGTTATGATATCTATGGCATTAAATTAAATGGATTTTTAATAATTGAAGATATAAAAATATTGATCTAAATCTGAACCTAACTCAAATGAAAGGGGTAGTTAAATTACAGTATCTGTTGCATTAAATTTATAGGGATGGTATATAAATAAAGTTATAATTTGGAGCTCTATTTAAAATTTAAACCCAACTAAAATAAAAAGTGTTAGATTACAGGACCTGTGGCACTAAATATAAAAAATAATATGTGGATGAAGATATAGATTAAAGTCCATTTTAAATTATTAATTAAAATTTTAACTCTTATCAAAAGGGTTGGGCAGGTTATCCCAAGGATAATAAAAGGGTTTAGGGTTGGGTACCTGAGACCAAATAGAAGGTATCCAAGTTGGATCAATTATCCTTATAGGTAGTTTAATCCATCTAAATACTTTGAATAAAAAGGTATACCTTAAATATCTATTTTATAAATAAATAGAAGAGGTTAAAAGCTCCAACTTAAAAAATCGAGTTGAACCGATAATCCTTTAGAGGAATTGTTGGAGGGTTTAGAATCGGATGAGGTTTGGTTTTATAGTTGGATCCGGATTCTGGAGACTCGAACCCATCAGGATTTTTTTTGATCGAATAAGGGTAACTTTAGATCCTATTAGATATCGAAATAATGGTTTGTAACCAGGTATGGATTAAGTTCCACTTATCAGGAATAGTTTGAACCCAACGTTGGATCTTTTGGGGTCAAATTGAACCAATGGGTAAAATGGATTAAGGCTAATTTCTCCGAATAGGTTTAGTTTTTGGGTAAACATACCCTTCCCCCGCTTTGAACCCCGTTCACTTTATAAAATTTAGGGTCAAATTTAAGCCACTCCAATTTAATTAATTCGCCCTTTTAATAAAAACCTTTTAATAAAAAAGGTAGTTGAATATAGGGTAGTCAATGAAAGGTAAGCTTAAATGGGTGGGTGAGAGTTTTACCCCCTTTGATCGACACCCAATTTAGGGTAGCCGATCTCTGGTATGGCGCAATCGAAAGGGTGTAGGTTGGGTCCGATAATTTATTCCCTCGATCTCTTCACTTAAAGCCCAACTCGACCAGATTCATGGGATGATGGATGCCAAGCTCTTCAACTCTTCCCTCAACTGGTGTACTAGAGGCTATGACCTTACCGACGTCCACCTCGCTAACCTGTTCCTGGATGGCCGTTGCACCTACGCCGCCTACACGAACCACGTCAAGTACCGCTCCGAGGAGGTGATGGCGGCCCTGCTCCTACCCAACTCTCTGATCCAGGTCGGCGTGGGCTGGTTTCGCTTCATACCCCTTACCAATAACGCCCCATTCCCCATCACCCCGCCCCCCACCTCTTCCCTTTCCCCCGACAACTTGGCCCTCGTCCTATTATCCTCAATCTTCATCGCTCTGGGCCGCCAGCTACCGAACGCCAACCAGGGTCAACCTAACCTCTATACATCAAACGTGAACCTCGTCGCCGCCTTCAGCCCCACCTTCGTGCCTAAAGAAGACCCGGAACGCAAATCGGCGGCCGAGGCCCCTGAGCAAGGTTCGAAGGGTAGCGGTATGGCTCACAGTGAGGGGCGAAGCTACCCCAACCGCCACCCAACCCTCACAACAAACCCTACCTTCGGGCGGGTGAGCTTGGGCCAACCCGTGCCGGGGGCTGAGGTGGCCCGCCCCAAGGGGGAAAATTCCGATGTGGGTTATGAGCCGTGCTCCGATCTTGACCTGCCACCCAACCCCTCCCCAACCCTAGTGGAGCCCGAAGCTTCCGCCTATTCCCCCACGGCGCCCCTAAACGCAGCCGCCCCCATCCACCCCACCCGTTTCTCGGACCCTGCGACCTCGGCCGAGACCCGGGCTCCCCCTTCGGCCTGCTCCACGCCCTCCTTTATCCCTCGCCCGGCGTCGACCCCCACCGAGCTCGAAGCTTCCAGGAAGCCGCGGGGTCCCGAGCCGGTCGAGGGTGGCAGCCTTACGTTGAACCCGGTGCTCCGCCGCGTTCCGAAGGTCAACGTGGGGCACGCGAGCTACCCGCCCTACCCGCCCAACCGCTTCGTCAAAAAGCTCAATTGCCACCCAAGCGAACCGCTCCAGCCCGGCGGGACTACCAACCTGGTGGTGACGATCCCCCGGCCCCAGGGGTCCGGCCGGTACTTTTCCCACTCGCAGCAGCCCATCGTGAGGAACACCGCCGTCGCGTCGGATGGCGACCACTCGCCGCACGGGGGCGCCCCGCACGGGGGTGCCCCGGACCCCTCGGATGAGCCCCACCCGGCGGAGCCAACCGACCGACCCCGCCAAGGTAAGCCGCCCGACCCGCCTTTAAATGGCTAGCGCCCCCAATAGGTTTGGCTGCGGGTACCCACCCCGAGCGCGTGGCGCGAAAGCTTCGGGGGCCGCTCCAGCCCTCCGGTTTGGGCCGGCACCCGGGCCGGCGCCCCCCCGCCTCCAGCTGGCCCCCCGCCGAGCCCTGGTTCGCCATCGAGGCGCGCGACTTTCCCGTCGGGGTCTCGGGCCAGCTCGCGGACGAGTCCGAGCGCGCGTTCTGGGACCCGCTGGTGGAGCCGGTGATGCCCTCGCTGCGGCCCTACTTTATCACCACCGTCCTCAAGCTGTTCCGCGCCCAGCGGAAGCCCGGGCGCCCCCTGGACCCCCGCCTGGGCCTGGGCGCGGGGGACGGCGCCGGGATCGTCAACGAGGGTGCGGGGGAGGTTGCGGAGACGTTGGTTGGGCCTTCGCCTCGGACGGCCGGGGCGGTGGCGCGGGGGCTGATGGAGCTGATGGCGCACTACTCGGGCCACAACTTTGCCGCGTTGGAGCGCGACGTCAAGGTGCTCCTCAACCAGGCGCTGTGGTGCCTCGGGGCCTACCAGCTGAGCCTCGGGCCCGCCGCCCTCAAGCGGTTCCGGTCGAGCTACCCCAGCCCCACCACGGCCCAGCTCAAGCGGACCCACCTGAAGCACTGCTTCTACTACTCGCGCCTGTTCGCCCACATGTGGGGCAGCAAGGTCCCCATCAGCCGGCTCGCCAACTTCGACATCAGCCCCATCTCCATCATCAAGGTATTGTCGGCCTCGGCGTGCCACCAGGTGCGGCGGGCCCTCGACGAGCTGGACGCTCGCTTCTAGCCGCCCAACCCTTTAATGGAAGCCCTTTAGCGGCTACACTACCGCGTCAGCTTTTACCTACCCGTTGCCGAGGTGGGCGTCAACTCTTCGGTAGCGTGGTATGAACCCCCCTTTGCCTCAGTTTGTTGGTGACGTCATGACCCCGGGTAACTTCAATGGGTGCCCCTCCCTTCCAAACGTTCGACCGATCCTCCCCTCGGCCGTAGCTCGCCCCTTACCCCACCTCAGGCCCCCATCCCCCGTAAGCTATAAACCGCTACCCCTTTGGCTCGAAGCGCGCGGTGTAACCTTTGGACGTGTGTTTTACCTCACCCCTTTAAGGATCAGTTAGTTGGGGTGGTTTAGCGTACCCCCTTGAACCCCCGTCCTCGTTATCAGACGTTAAGGTTAACTTTAATTTTGGTTTGGTTTACCGAACCGCTTATCCGTTTGGTACGTCTAACGCGTTAAATTTAAGTTGGTATAACAGTGGACGTTATAAACGTTAAATTGGTAACCTTAGAAGGTCGGAAGTTAACCTAGGTTACTAACCTAGGTTACTTTTGGATCGTGAGGTTTTGGTAAAGATGGTACTGAGGAGGTAGGTGATATGGAGTTTACGAATCTATATAAAATTTATATGGATCTGGTTAGCTGAATCTGCTCACATCCTAGGCAGGGTCTGGGTTTGACACGCTCGGATTATTAAATCAAAGCTTAGGGTACACTATGGGAAGTGGGGGATGTTTTGGCGAATCTTTGCATCACCTGTAACGGGTAGCTGATTTTGGACTTTGGATCGATAATTCATAGAAAACTTTATGGCTTTAAACTTGTCGATAATTCATAGAAAACTTTATGGCTTTAAACTTGTACTCTCCAACTTAATGTTCTATGTTTATTAAACAACTATACGAGTCCCCCAAATTTAAGCCTTAAGATTAAAACCTGATACAGAGGTTAAACTACATCTACTGATAACCATCTTAAACTATAATCACATAGTAAACGTTTGAGCTATAACTTAAATGTATAACTAATCTCTAGCCTTTTACTCTATGGCATGAAATGTCAAGTGTACATAAGGAATAGACTAACCAGGTCCCCAAAATCAAAACTTAAGATTAAACCCAGATACAAAGGTTAAATTAAACCTACTGATAACCACCTTAACCTATAACCCGATAGTAACATCAGATCTATAACTTAATGTAAGACTTATCTTTGCTCTTTTACCTTGTGGTATAAATGTTAACTATACATAGCAAACAGACTACTTGAGTCCCCCCAAAAAAACATGATATAACCCCAGGTACATAAGCTATCCTCTATCTACTGATACCCAACTTAACCTATAACCACTTGGCAAATATAAATCTAGCCTATATCATATCATTACCTCTAATGTAGATATAGATTAGGGTTTGAATAAGGTTCTCATCAGCTTAAATTTTAATTAACCATCCTGATAGTAACTTAACATTTAGCCTACCTTTGCAAAATCCATTGGGTGGCAGTATAAGTTTGATGGTCAATCTAAGATCATATCAATGAAAGTTGGTTTATAAGAGGGTTTTGCTTACAAAAATCTTATGCACAGAGATGGTAGATGCTAAGGCTTCTATTGATATAAAGTTATAACATCTTATACATCCTTTAACATTTCTTAACATAGCTTGTTACATATAGATATAAATAATAAGGTCCATAAAAAGTGAGGAAGCTACCAAGGTTTCAAAAGTTTGATAAACTACCCAAACCCTCATGAGCTGATGGTAAGACCAGCTCACCTTTGCAAATATGATAGGTGGCAGTATAAATTTGATGGTCAATCTAAGATTATATTAATGAAACTTGGTTTTAGAAGGTCTTTGCTTTATAGATTGTATAGCACAGAGATTGTAGATGCTAAGGCATCTATTGAGTTTATAGTGATAACTTCTGGGACATATTTTAACGTTTTTTTTCACTATAGCTTGTTACATATAGATATAAAGGATAAGGTCCAGAAGAAAAAGGAAAAGCTACCACAAATAAATAAAGGTTGAAAGGCTACCACAAAACTTATAAGTTGGTAGTGTGGCCATAGATTTTATAAAAGCGGTACAAGTTTAAATTTACAGGTTACTAATTCATCTGATAGCTTTTGATCATGGTATAAATATCACCTGTTAGGCTAAGACATATAATCAGGTTATAGTAAGGAAAATGCATGTAAAAAGTAATATGGGTGCTATACAAGAATCTTTTATTATTAGCTATGGAAGTATACTTATCAGATAACGCTTGTAGCTTAAAGATCTTTTTAATGTTGAGCGGGGATAGATGTGGGTGGATTGGATTTTTATTCAAATCTCAGGTTTAAACTCCTAATATGTTAGATAAAACTTTTATAATCAAATTTCCCTCATATCACCAACTTGTATTCTTTATCTTCTAAACTTTGCTAAAGTTGGATCCTTTTCATCAATACAGGTTTATTTTAGAGGAGTATTTTATATGGAAAAGCCATTACCTATCATTTATTCATCACCCAAATGAGGTTTTGATAGCTTTGAGGGGGTGTTTGGCCCCTCCTTTGGGTAGGTCTTCACACTTCCTTGTTTAAATAGATCTGTATCAGGGATGATGGCATGGACTATAGCAGATAGTGGAAAAACTGATGTCAGGCTTTGCCCTATTAGGTGTGAAGCCTCAACCTTGGGCTCACAATACATTTATTTATTTATGCAATTTCAGCTTATATTTTTATTACTAATTTAATAATTAATAATTTATTGGGATTAAGACTTAAAATTATCAAACTTAATTATCTAGCATCAAACAATTAACAATGCCAAATTTACAGTTAAACAGATTCAGGATGAATTACTACATTTTTGCTCTACTGAAAAATAAGATAGGGAAGAATGCCTGAGCTGAGTTACAATTCAACCTAATATTAGGTTTGAAAAAATGTATTAAGTGTTTAACTTTTTTTAGCACTAGGTAGTCTCAACCTAAAGGGGGGATACACCAATCACACAGTGTTTAATTCTTCTTTCACCTCATTAATTAACTCACACCATATATTATGCCTTGTATTACCTACATTACCTTCATATCTGTTGGCTTCCCAATTTTAGATAATGGAAACCACTTAACTGTGTTACCATTATCCTAGTTCAGCTCTCAAAGATTAATCCTGATCTACTCTAAACCTGAACCTAAACTATACTTTTACCTCCTATATTCCAAAATCTACTTCTATCCTCACACATGGTATATACCTATCTTTCACCATCTGGAATATTCCCTTCCTTTACTTTATTATATTTTACACTTGATTCTATTCTGGTAATTATTCTGGTAATATTTAAAGTATTTTTTTCTCAATAAAGTTACACTCAATCTAATATGTCTTTTTCATTTATTTTGCCTAGTTTATCTAGAGGTTTTGCCTGCTCAAATAGCAGAGATTTTCCTCAATGACATATTTATATTGGGATATTGCCTTGGTGATGACATCTACTTCTGCTAAGAGATTTTGCCTGCTCACATAAACAGAAAATTGCCTTGATGATACCAGTTACATCAGGAGATTTGCATTAGAGAGAAAATCTCCAAGGAGATTATACTGGTGCAACCTATGACTGATAAATTGTGTAGCCTTTGAAGGACCTACCTTTAAACACAACAAAATTACAACAACTGGTGCTTTCTGCCAGATCTCTTCTAAGGCTTTTAGGTGAAGACATACTTTCAAAATGGACAATACCAGCGTTAAGATAAATGATTACCAAGAGGTCCACTTAATAAGTTAAAATTCAGCATTCTTAAATTAATTGACCATACTCTGTCTTACAAAGAACTGTTGCATAAAGTGAATTATCACCTTATCTGGCTTCCAGACTGTCTGAATAGATTTTCTTACCTCAAAAAAGCATTTATAAATTAGACTTATGTCTACCAGAGAATTGAATATGTATTGGTGAAACAGACATTGAGCTAACAAATTAACACTTAAATTAGGACGTGAAGATGAAGACTCACCCCTTATATTAAAATTGCTATATCAGTTTCCCACTATAGGAAGCAAATATAACAATTATAAAGTGAGCAAAAAATCTACTGCTATTGTCAAGAATAAAGCTAGAAATAACCAAACCTAAATCTGTGGTACCCTTTCCATTTTACAGTGCTAAGCTCATTATTATTTTGCCAACAAAATAGCTAAATCAAATGCCATAGCACCCTCTTCATTCCTCTGCACCAATGCCTTTCATCATTACAGCATCAAAACTTTCACAACCAACCTAAATGCCTCAGTTCTTTCACTGTCTCCCTGAAATGAAGTTCCTTGATGCCCTATCACCAAAATCAGAGCCAGCAAAAACCAATAAGAAAAACTTGATTCAATTTTAGCCTCACCAAAACAGCCTGATAAACCTAACATAGCAACTAATTTACTAAATGCCTTGCCACTCTGTTTTCTGATGCTGCGGCTTACTGCTGCTCAACCAAGCTTGGTGAACCAAATGATTTGGCACCAAATTTTTTCTTTAACTAAAGAAACTAAAAATTTTAACAAAACACTCAGGTTAGCTGAGCCAAGTGCCCCTGAGACAAAATTGCCCACTTATAAGCTTTATTTTATTTCAAACTCTTAAATTATCACTAATATTTATTTTTACTAAAATTTTAGGATCTTCTGATGATTTGAGAGATTTTAAAATTTTATGACAAAACTCAGTACAATTTTAAGAATTTTAAGAAGCTTCCACCTGACCACTTTTTTAAATACACACCAAGCTTTGCTCAATTTCTCCTGTCTTTGCCTACCCACCATTCTTTCCAGAATATAACCTTACTGTTATATTCCAAAACTAGGCTAAACTATATGTTGCCTATCTAAATCTAATCTATAAAGAAATACCATCTGAGGATATAAGAATATAGATGGTTTAAGCTCTTAAACCAATTTAAATCCAAACTTTAACCTTCTAACTAATGTTTATTACCTGCAATAAAATTTAAAGGTTCAAACATCTAATTTATTATCTAACTCTATGATTCACTTGTTTTTTTGCCTCTTTAGACCAAAAAATAAATTTCTAATCAATATGGGCTATCTAATTAATTTAAAGGCTCCTCTGCCCAATTCTAGCATTAAAACTACCCTTAATGGATGGCCAACCCATTTCAGTTTAAAGACTTGCAAATTTGGCCCCTAATTATGGCCAATGAATCTATTTAAAATATCCATTCAGTTTAAATCAAGGATCTAAAGATTTAACTTTTGAATTTTCCACCCAATTTAGTCAAATCTAAGCCTCATGAATTAAAATCTGAACTAAATTCTTTATTAAGCCGCTCAATATAAACCTTATTGATCATCTAGCCTCAAAACTCTCAACTGAATTGGATTATAAGTGTCATAAAAATGGCAGAAGAAGTTTATACTGGCCTTTCAGTCAGGATGCATAAGCAGCCAAAAAGCAAGCCAGAATGCCAGTAGCATTGCCGCTCATACAACGTTGTATGAAGCTAAAATTTTGGAAACAATAAATCATTGGTGTAGAATAAGTGTAAAAAAAACCTAAAAATGAACCAAAATGAAAACAACCCTAGACACTGGGGGTCTCACTGCAAGGGATTGTACTACTGGGATGGTTTCTACAGGGTAGCTGGTGGGTGGGTTCAATATATTTGTGGAGACAAGGGGGCAGATCCTTGCTTGGAAATGGTGGATGTAAGGCCACAAGGTCTCATTATATTGATGGCGGATAGTTGCAATGATGGGGTTGAATATCCAGAAGTGTCTTGCTCATTGAATTTAGTTGACAATGAGGGGAGTTATTATAATCATCAAAACTGGTAATGCCCATCTGGTGTAGGGACTGACAGGCCACTAGATTAATGCTATTGGAAATTTGGCAAGAAGGATATAAAGAAACTAAAATTGGTGTTTTAGCAGAAATTTATTAAAAAGGAAATAAAGAGAATTGATCAATAAATTACTCAGTGTGATGCAACTGATTAAATATGTATAATTGTAGTAGGTCCAAGCAGGGATTGGATCCCTCAAATTTGACCTAACCTACCAAATTTTTTGGGGAAGGGGTAGATAATCTTGATTAGAACTGATATTAAAGGATTTTGCAGCAGGCTGAGTTGCTGTCATTTGACCTTGAATGCCTGAACTGAGACTCAGCTGCATTTCCTTCAGTTGGCGTGATGGCATCTGGCCTGATGAGCAACGGAAATTCCCAAGGCTACCCCACATAGGGGTGGTCCCAATTGGTTGGAAACAGGTTTGGGATGGCCAACCCACCTGTGCCCAGTTAATGGGTTTATTAATATGGTCAAATGAGTTATGTTGGCTACAATTCCAATTCATTGGATAGGGGTTTCAAACTGTCTGTGATAGTTTTCAAAGATACCATTTGCACATTGGATCATTACTGACAATTTTGAGAGGTGGTTGGCATTGATGATCATACTGTTGGCTGAGTTAAAACTGTTAGTGATTCTGGTCAATAATGTGATATTTGTCCCTTTTTGACTATATGTTTTCCAATTGTTGGGATTTATTATCATTGGTTTCAGACCCTTCAACTTCAATTAGTGATCTCAGCGCAAATTTTCTTAATATGGCAGACAAGTTTAGCTATGGTGAGTGAGGGTACTGGGGGAGGGATCCTAAGAGAGAGGGCTGTTACCCAGCACTCATCTACCACATGGGTGAGGTTGCCCGGGTGACAAGGGGTACAGCCACCCTCTTTTGACCCTTTTTATTCAGAAATGGGAAGATCACCCAATTTATACACAGGGGACGTTCCCCTGGACTTAAAATAAGTCAGGCACCATTGAATCATTGTTGGATTTTTGCCAATATTCCCAGCCTGCTAGATTACCAAGAATTACTAGAAGATAATTCTCTAATGCAAGGTGAATTGAAAATTGGTTGACCCTGATTTTGAAGTAACTATGTTTGGAGGATTTTAAAATATTTTTTTGGTTAGATTCCTTAGAGATAAATCCAGATGAATATTTAAGATCTTGTCAGGCAGAGTTGCTAATGAAATAGGGGCATCTGATAGTGATTAACTATCAGGTGTACCAATTAGGATTGGTCAGGTTTTATCACTGACTGATTGTGAATGTAAGTAGTAAGTTGCAAGGCAAGTGATGCCACCTGCAACTAGCTATTTGATCAGTTAGAGCATGATCTGCCTTAATGAGTAACTTAATGAGTAACAAGTTCCATTATCTAAGCAGGTCACTAGCCAAAAATGGTTAGTTTGCTTGGATTGAGAGGAAAATGTTAGGGACACCTTTTCTGACTCTTTCCTATTTAGGTCTTAAGGATGTCCAATAACAGAATCTTAACCAGGATGGGGAAGACAATTGCTGCTGAGATGACAATGGGTGATTAAATGGTAATGGCTGCTGTTTAATTGAAGAGGTGTCAACTGAGGGTTAGACAACCAAATCCCCACTATAAATTCTCTAGAATATACTTATAAATAAAAAAAGTCTTTATCTGGTATATAGTTTAAGTAGTAAACTTTATCAAATTTCAATTGTTTTATTCTTTCTCAGGGACATTATTACTGTGTGCAATAATTGGGAGACTCTTTAAGAATAAGAGTAAAGATCTGAATGGAGATCCATAGAAGAAGCAGAAACAAATTGGGGGTTGCTGCCAACTGTGTGTCAAACCAGAGAAACTGTAACCAGAAAATCTCAGAGAAGATTGGGTTGTACAGTACAAGGGTACAAATCTCTATTTTGAGACATCTCAAGTTTTAGAGCGAGAATACTGGCTGAGCGTTGGACCAAGATCTAAGAATTCCATTCAACTACATATAATAGTCATCATATTATTATCAATTAATTATAGCAACAACAATATAATGCAGATGAATTGCACAAGAACTGAACCTGTGCAAGTAATAAATTTATAGGAGTTATTGATTAATAAATAACTAAAACCAATAGTTTTACAACTATTTAAAATTTAAGGCTACCCTAATTACACCTTGCCTCAACTCAACCTAATCCAGTCTTATCTTGATCTGCTAACCAATGCTTCCATTAAAGCCAAACCACATGATATAAACCTTAATGTTATGGCCTGGCCTCCTGCCACCAAGCCTTCCCTTACCTGTGAATTCATCCTCAAAATTCTTAAAGAGGATGCCAAAATCTCTCCTTGTGACAGATCACCCCCTCTATCAATGAAGCAGATTTTAGACTCAAATGCAGGTTCAGTTGAAAATTTCTATACAGCTGCTTTATACAGCTTTGTCATCATAGTATTCTTTATTCTCCTCTACTTCATTGCTGATCCCATTTACCAGAAATATCAGTCTGCCTCCACTTCTCAGTCCCTCATATACCTCCTCTATCAAGCTGGTATTATCAAATATTTTGGCAAGAATGTGTACCACTTAAAGAATTGCCATAATGAGCTCCATTATAAAACTAAATCTAAATCAACTAATTTTTATTCTCATGATCAGTTTTTCTCTCCTAATGTCAAAACTAAGGTTGCAATCACTAAGATAGGAGAACTAATTAAATCTTGGGATCCCCACCTTGTCAAAATAAATTTTTAGATGATTGACTCATGAGATAGACTGTTTTACCATCATCTGCCTACAGATCTTGATATTAAAAACTAACTTTTACATAATGAGTCTATATATAACCCAATCACCTTAGGTTATCACTTCTATCCCAACTCTGGAAATTTGTGTTACTACCAAGGCTGGCCAATCCTGGCAAGACTATTACCACCTCCAATCAAGGATTGGAGGGTACATTGTCAGGCTTTGCCATAGTAGATGTGAATCCTTGACCTTGGGCTCACAGTACATTCACTTAGTTAATCAATTTCAGCCTATATTTATTATTGATTTAATATTCAATATTTTATCACAATTGAGGCCCAAAATTATTAACCTTACTTTACCTAGCATTGAATGTTTAATAATGCTAAATTCACAGTTTCTCAAATTCAATATAACTGTTCCATTTTTGCTTCACTTGACAATAAGCTAAGAAAAATACCTAGGTTGAGTTATGATTTAACCTGATATTAAGCTTTGAAGATGTATTCAGTGTTTGATACTTCTATCCACCTTAATAATTACCCCAAGCCACAGATTAGGCCTTTTATTACCTATTTTATCTTCTTATCTTTTGGCTTCCCAATGGGAGATAATAGAAACCACTTAACTGTATTATCATTATCTCAGTCCATCTCTCAAAGATGAAGCCTGATCTACTCTAATCTTAAACATAAACTCTGCCTGCACCTCCTAAATTCCCAAATCTACTTCTATCCTTGCACATGGTATATGCCAATCTCTCACCATCTGGAATATTTTCTTCCTTTACTTCATTTTATTTTACTCTTGATTATACTCTGGTATCATTTAATTTACCATCTATTTCTCAATAAAGTTACACTTAATCTAATACTTCTTTGTCATTTATTTTCCATAGTTTATTTAAAAAATTTTCTGCTCAAATAGCAGAGATTTACCTTAATGACATATTTCTATTGAGGTTGTGCACCACTAGTGCTAAAAAAGACATATTTTCATTAAGAGATTGCCTTTATGATACTATCTACTTCTGCCAAGAGATTTTGCCTGTTCACATGAACAGAGATTTACCTCAAAGATGCCAGTTCCATCAGGAGATTTTCCCTAGAGAGAGAAAATCCCTAAGTGATTATGCTGGTGCTGCCTATAACTAATAATTGTGTAGCCTTTTTTTAGTACTAGATGGTAATAATTGTATAGCCTTTGAAGGACCTGACCTTCAAATTTAACAAAACTTCAACAACTAAAATTCTGGTTGATATGATAGCTCACGCTTTATAACTTTTATCTTAACTATTTAAACTATTAATTTAAAAGCCTCATCCTATGAGATAAACTGAGAAGGAAAAGTGAGAGTAGCATTTTTAAGAGCTCAAACGCCTTCAATTGGTGCAATCAGTGTTCAATGTGATATAAGATTATGACATTATGGCTTTGTTTGTAAATCTGCCAGATTAAGATATCACATATAACTTGTAGCTTCTAAATATCCACCTTCAACTGATCTGTCATCTTAATCTTATCTGATAGCTTTTTCTTTAACAATATCTCATGTTTGGTATAGGTTTACCCATCAAGTATTATATCATTAATATAATCTTATAGCCCAGATATTAACTCAATTGCACCTGATAACACCATACTTTGCTTAGAGCTCATTTAAAATTGATATATAATCTTTTATAAATAAACTAGATTATATAATACATACCTGTAAAGGATCCTATATATGATCTATAATAATTTAGATAACATGGTGTCACCTTAAAGGTAGCATATTAATATCTACCTTTCAGGTATAAAGTTTGGATAGGAGCGTCAATTTCACTAATTCAAGCATGTCAGTTTTGATTTTATACTTGCATAAAGCTGGATTTAATGGTAGTTGATCCAATTTAGAATTTGAGCCAGCTCATTAAAGTTACCCAAGGTTGTCAATTATGTCAACTGACACCAGCTGCTGTAAAAAGTTATTTTAACAGCTTACCATATATTTTTGTAAAAGTTAACCAGGCTATGGAAATAGAAGGGTTATTGTTTCTGTAAAGAGCTGATGAACCATATATAAAATTAGCTTGAGAAAAGAGGCAAATATGAGTAGGAGATGTCATTATGCCTAATTCAAGTAAGAATACATTTTTAAAGGAAAGAATAAACAGCGCTGTAATGATTCTGGAAATTTTAAAGTCTATATTATTAATATGTAGTTTCACCAATATTATAACTTTCTTTCTTAGACAACTTGGTGATTTTTCTATCAAATTTAAGGATTGTTGTATATGCATTAGAGACCTAGTAAGAATACAGACTTTGAGGAAGCCTTTTTAACTGATCACTATTGTTGATTAATTAATTGGTTTTAAATCATTAGATATTAGATATTTAAGGTAATTGTATTGGCTTAAGTCTATATTATAATACCTGATGTTGAATATATCAGCAATATCATATATATATATATAATATTCTAAGTACAAGTGAAACTTAGAAGTTGCAACCTACTATTTCTTTTTTAGCACTAGTGGTGCCCAACCCCAAATGGGGGAGCTGCCATGCAACTTTTTCTTGCAAATGGTTCAAACAAAGGGATTATTAGAAATAAAAAAATTTCTAATATTACACCTCAGCTAAAAACCTAGAAAACTATATCAGAAGGTGAGAAAGATTTTTGGAAACATTTTCCAGCGCCTACTTTAGCTGGCAAACTATGTCAGAAAGCATTGAGGTAAAAGCATTAGTGACATGGGGTATAAGGAGGTACAGTTGTGGGTATTCTTCATTATTGAGGCCAGCAGTGTCCATTACCTCAATGTATTGAGCAAGTTGATGCTCAGTGAAAGAGATAAAAGCCAGCACACAAGTGAAAAAACTGATGTGGCAGCGAGTTTTTGAATATTTGGGGTTAAAAAGAAAAAGTTTTTGCCACATTGATGCAAGTGCAACTTTCTCCAAAGGTGAGATCCTCAATTTCATACTTCACATTTTTTTTAAAATCATGGGGAAAATTAGGGATGGTAATACCCTCAACAAGGTGCTCCATCATCCCATGAAGTTGCTGGCAAAGTAGGGTGTTGGAAGGGGCAGCTGCAGCCTCAACTGCCATTTAAATCAAATTTTTTTAAATGGGAAAACTATTTTAGATGTAAACTAACATTTTCACTTAATATTATTAAACTTGATGACCCAGTATTTAGGCTTTTTTGGGTATGGCAAAAAAGTTTTTAATGTAAAAAGGTTACAATCAAATTAATTTTTTATTTTAATAATATGAATTGTCTTAGAAATGTGCTACTGTTTTTCAGAGAAATGATAGAATTAGCTAATTGAAGATCATCGGAGGAGTTGCTTTCTTAGAGATAATATGTCAAAAGACATTAGCTACAAGGTAGAGCTAATCTACAGAAGGAGCCCTCTCATGTGGAGTAGACCCTCAGAAACCCTTCCTATGAGCCATTGGTTAAGTGGTGGCAAAAAGAGAGGTGTCATGGGCAAAGATAAAGTTAGCATCAAAAGTAACCTTAAATAAAATTATTGTATTTTTAAACAATAAAACAATCTAATTTGGTAGTTTGAAAATACAAGTTTTTTTATTTAATAAGTTTTAGTTTATTAAGTCAAAATTTTTTAGTTATAGATCAGGAAGATCAGGGCAGGAAGCTGCAGTACAAGTAATCTTTAGGAGAATACATTCTCAAGTTTTTTATTTAAAGAGTTTATAACATAAGAAATACTATCTGCTGGTTTATCATCTTCATATAATAGACTTTTATAACTCCATCTTTAACCCTAGATAGAATATTCATTTGAAGTAGTAAAAACTACAACAGTGATGCAAAAGGCTGAGATGGCAGATGTTGACCATGCTGATCAGAAAAGCAACTTCAACTTATATCTATTTTTCAAAACTGAATTTGCAACTTTTGAGACTTGCAGACAAGATAATTTAGCAAATTGATAATCTTAATTAAGATATTACCTTTATCAATAAGAAAATAAATAATCTACATAGAAAAGTGAATAATTTAAGGAAATTAATCAAAGAGAAGGATCAAATGATCTCTGTTCTTTTTTTTAGTACTAGATGGTAAATGATCTCTGTTCTTCAGTCACAAATGATCAATCTAAGTGAAAAAATTGCAAGCTTGAAGTTAAAAAATTAGAGCCATGTAGACTGGTAACTAAATATTGTTTTTAAAATTAAAAATTTGGTTGGTGGTCAAAGCCAGCATTCTCAAAGTAATTTTACTGATAGTAATGCCTCTGAATACAATGAATATGGATCCTCAGAGGTCAATGCTAAAGTTGATTTCAGGCTACATCAGCAGATGCCATTTAGAATGGTTGCAATGGTCAATCCTGACCCTTTTACTAGGGTGCCACAACCCAGCATCCTGAGACACCAGAAATACATCAACTGAGAAATAGTTGCTCCCAATATGAAAGAGAGGATGTTAGTTACAGAACTTTTGGCCTACCAACTTTTGACAATAATGGAAGTGTGAGAACTTTTATTATGAGATTTGAATGACCATGTACAGGTACAGCAATGTTAACAAATCAGCTACCATCATCAACTGTTTAGATTGATGGAGCATCAAGTTAGATATGCCACATATATTAAAACTCTACATATGCTGAGGTTAAAGAGGCTATACTTATTAATTTGGAGGGTTTGAAAAGATGTCAACAAGGAAAATTAATTTTATGAATATTATCTCTAAGAATTATGAAATATTTGCTGAATTTGCAGATTGATTTTATCAATAAGAACAGATTTACTTGGAAACTAAAGTAATAATCCATTTCAATGATAAAATTGCATTGCAACATGTAGTGCAACCCTAATTAAATTTAACAAACTCTTTATTTTCTGCATTTGTCCAAAACCTAGTGAATTCTGAATTGGTTGATTATTTACTCTGATGATCTAAATGTATTGACTCCCTAATATTAGTTATAAACTAGGACATGCAAGAATTTTATAAAAATCATTGGACAACAAAAAGAATTCCAACCATTGTCCTACAAAAAAATGAGCAACCTGAAAAATAAAGCAATGCGCCCATTGAATGAAATTTCTTTCTTTAACTGCAATTGGAAAGGACATATTCCTCAAAATGTCATCAATACAGTGTGAATGCAATACTTTTTTTCTCAAAAGAATTAAAAGAGGAAGCACAATAGAAGTGGGATGTTTTATTGTGTCAAAACTATCAATCTCACCTAATCAAAATGAAAATGCAGGCTACAAGGCCTCAATTATCATTATGACACTATTAAAATGAGACCTATACATCATGGAATCTCCAATGATATGTATGTGGTGACTTGCTCACAGAAAAAGCAGATGAGCCTAAAGTAAATAAGATAGTTGAAAAACCATATGCACAACATATTATTGAGAACACCCATCTGAGGGGCCAAGTTGGATAAGGAATAATCCAAGTTTAAAGGGAACAAAAATAGCAATGCCTATTGACTTATATTACCAATTTTTTATCCTTGATACACTTTTAAACGCATGCTCAATTCTCTAAATACTCACATATACACTTAGAATTGGATTATTTCTAATCATTAAGAGTGATTTTAAGTGGAAATCTGAAATAACAAAATCAAAGTCATAACAATTATTAATAGTGAAACACCCATGAATATATTCTAAATAAACTAGTCAAAAAGGTTAAATTTCTCCTGATATTGATTATTGACAAGAATATGGGACAGTGGGCCCTAACAAAACAAAAAGCAAAGGCATCTACAGCAACTTACTGATAAAAATTGGTACACCTGTAGTGTCTGCACCTGCAATTGTGCTTTCAAACGCTAACTATGGCTCATTGATTGAAATAAGTTTTATACAAACCTATGTTATTTCTTGCAACTTTAAAAAACACATAAACAATATTGGAACATACAATTCAAATATATCACAGTTATATCAATATTAAGCCTACAGGCTGCCATCAAAATTTCATTGATTAACCTTATGCTGTAATGCCATGATATTTGTCTAAACAGCAAACAGTATCAAGGCAGTTAGTTTGTAAATTGAGTTCTTTCTAAGTTTTTTTTCCATATTATACTGAGTAAAAAAGAAAAAGAACAGAATATAAAGTAAATATGATCAACATACTAATTATATAATTAAAAAGTGCAAAAGCTTTAAAAATTAATATTTTATAGGTACCATTAGCTTCAGAAATTCTTTTTTTCAGGAGGGGGAGGCAAGTTAGCTTAATTGTATGAAACCTTGGAAAGAGAGATTGGAGCATAAATTATATTTTACAAAGTCCTAACTGTCATGATCTTGCCAAAGATGAGGCAAACCTAGGAAAACTTGGCACCAGGCGCGTTGGTCTGGCCAACTAAGGATTGGCCACTGAACTAGAGAAAGCGGCCATTAGAAAGAACTCTGAAATAGGCGGAAAAGGTTGCATTTGGTGGAGAAAGCAATGTACTAGAAAATGTAATCATCAAGGAGGCTCTTGAGGAAGAATTAAACTGGAGGGAGAAAATCTTTAGCTAAATACATTTGTAAGCAGGCCTCATCAAACACCCTGCACATGTTGGGCATAATATCAGTTGGAAAGGAAGTTGTGGAAAACAAATGCATGCACTAAGTAGGGTCATATAGGCTAGATATTTTTAGTAGATCTCTTGAAAGATTTTTGCAAAGAGATTGGTAAGGTGAAAGAATGTAACAATCTTTAGGAGTATGACTCTTTGGCCCAAATAAATGTGTAGATCAGTATAAACTGTTGTCAGTATACCTCAGAGTCTCACAATTGAGCTCTAAAAAGTAAAGCCTGGTTGGCTCCAAAAGAGTCAACTGGGGTGATGTCAGACTCTAGAAGTAAGTGCATAAGCTATATAGGCTTCCATAAGATTAGATATTAAGTCAAAATAAAACCCAAAGTGGCCACACAGCCTGTGTGTAGTGAAGAGAGTAGGCTATATAAGAGAAATGTTTGTAATTAAAAAGGAAATTAGGTAGAAAATTGACACCAGCTATATTAAAAGCAAATTAAAAATTTCTTTTTATGTAGGGCCACAGACCTGTAAAGATTGAGAGAAGCAGTCAAAGAAGGTTTGTGTTTGTCCACTGTGAAGTTTGTTTCAGAGAACTCAAAACCACTGCAACTAGCATAAGGCTGTTAGGCTCTGACTGATATATGGTTGGCCTTAAAGATTGCCTTCTATGACTATTGAAGAATAACTAGTTGCCCTAGTCTAAAAAAAACAAAGGGCACAAACCCAAATTAACTATGACTGCATATGATGAACTGAGCATTCAAAAAGTATGCTGATCCTGTGTGAAAATACTATTGAGATAGTGTTTTTAGTTTGAATTTTGCAAAAATTTACACATTATGATCAAGGAAGAGAATAATCCTCCACCTATAATCCAGTTATGGTGAGGGGAAGAGTTGTTTGATTGACTGTCCTTTTATCTCAGCATTAATGAACAGAGAAAATATTGGCTTATGTCTAATTTGTTTTACTGATATTGAATATATCAGTGATAATATATATAAAAATATTCTAAGTACAAGTGCAACTTAAAAGTCACGCCCTAACAAGCCCACTTGACAATATTTAACTTAATGACCCAGTATTGTGGCTTTTTTGGATATGTCAAAATTAATTTTGAATGTTGATTTTATTTTGATTAAATTAATTTTTAATTAATAATATGGATTGTCTTATAAATTACTACTTTTATTTAAAATTATGGTTTAGCCTTTTGAAGACTATCAGAAGAGATGATTTCTTAAATATAATATGTTAAAAAGATATTGCTTATGGGGTAGAGCTGAATTATAACAGGAAGCCTCTTATGTGGAGTAGACTCTCTGAAATTCTGCCTGCAAGCAACTGGTTAAGTGGTGGCACAAGAAGAGGTGTCATAGGCAAAAATACAATCAGCATCAGAAGTAGCCCTATTTAAAAACTTGTAATTTAATGTGATAAAAACAATCTAATTTAGTTTAAAAATACAAATTTTTTAACATTAATACTTTTTTGCTAAGTTTAAAATTTTTTGTTGATTCAGAAGTTCAGAGCAGGAAGCTAAAGTACAAGTAATTGATAAGAGAATATAACCTTGATTTTTATATTTAAGGAATTTAAATCTTAAGAAATACCATCTGCTGGTCTAATTTTTCATGCAATAGACTTTGTAGCTCCATTGTTTTTACCAGTTGAAGAACCAGCCATCTGAAGTAGTAAAAACTTCAACAACCATAGAGATAAAATTTAGATTATTATATTAAAGCAGATCTATTATTCTGAACCTGCACCTTACTTGACTATTAGCCAAGCTTGGATTGTATATCAAAGTTTTTACTCAAATTTGAACCATGCTTAATACCATGTTTTATCTCAGTGATCAATCTTATATTAATTATATGCTAAAACTTTTTTCTATATTCAGGCTTTATTAATTAACAAAAACTTTTAATGTAGTATATAATTTTCCTTAGCACAACTTTGGAGTTTGATCTTACCAAACTATCAGGTCTTTAATATAGAATGATGTAATAAGTAGTAAAAGCTGAACCTACAGATCACTCACCTAGATTAGAAATCATACTACATTTTTATAACATTGTATGTGATCTCAGATGTTTTTAAAGATGTATTTCAATTAAGATATAGCTACCTAAATAAGTACTTTATCTATCCTAAAACTAGCTTGCTACCCACTATCCTTTCAACTTCTTATAAAGAAGGCTCAAGTTTCAATACAATAGAAAATTTATTTCTTGAAAATACTACAATCAAATTTCTTTGGGAGAGGTAAATGACTAATAAGCCTTTTTGAAATGCTTTTATAATGCTTTCTAATCTCTGTCTTCTATGACTTCTTCTACCCCTGCTTTGCCTAAATGTTTGTATATTGAGAGGATTAGGCTCTTATATAGAGAAATCTTGAACTACACATCCAGAATGCAGATTTTACTCCAGGTAATTTACTCATGCCGCCACCTCTTTCCCCAAGATTTTCTAATATTTTAAATTGCATATCTCTTTTTTTTTCTAATTTTCATGCTATGACCCTCAATTTTCTCTTAATTTATTGTCCACCAATTTTAGCTTCCCTTTTAATAGTTTCCAATTCTCTTTTGGTTACTATTTCCATTTCTGATTGAATGAAAGGCCACTCCAGGTGGAGTGCATCTAAACCAGAAAAATTTTAAAAAAAGATTTGTGGCTTGATGTTGAAATTTTAATTGACCACATTATTTATCTCACTAATATATTAAGTATTTCAAAAATTGTTTTCAAAGCTAGTATTTAGTGATTGTTGTGACTAAATTATTATTCATATATATTTTAGAAAAAACAATCTAATGATTGTTTCAATTAATGTCTTATTGGGGATCATCCCCAACAATATTATATAGGGGATTCAATAAAGGGATTAACTTCTAATAGTTGAATTATCATGCCAAATCATTCTTATCAAACAATTAAGGCATTTGTCAAAACTACAAAGGCATTTTAACACTTGTTTTAGTAGTAGTAGGTGTAATCAGGCAACACAGCCCTTATGTAATCATTGTCTAGCCTCTGTCACTAATAAGTGATTGCTGAACTGCAAAGAGTGTCCTACTGGAGATTAATCAAGGAAAAGGAACCTGCCATTGTTCATAAGCTTATCTCCATGGTCAAACCCTATGAAAAATAATTGTTTAATCTCTAGTGAGTAGTTGGAAAGCTGTGTGTATGTTGCACTACAAACCCTAACTTAATATATTTATAATAAAGCAGATCTTAATTTGATAAAATTTAATTGTTTATAGGTTTAGTTGTATAGGTTACTCTTAGGATAAGAGTGCAAAGATCAGATATTCTTATGTTGTTTTGTTTGTTACATGTTTCTCCAGGCTCTGAGTGAAGAGAATAGGGAAGAGTTTCCATCAGCCTAAAGATATATTCAAGAGAAAGAAGCACCTGTTGAGCGTTGGACCTTATACTCAGTAGCATTAAGAGCACTCAACTTAAAAATAGTCTTTATTTATTATTGCCCAATGTATCCAGTTCATTTTACCACGCAATCTATAAAAAATCTGTGTAGAAAAATAAGAGAACTAAAGCAAGCTACAATTAACTAAGAGCAAGCTTTCAGGTTTTAACACTTGGTGCTCACTACAGGGGGCAGTTATCTTGTCAAAAGCCAAATCTAATCAATAATGTCTTATAAGCTTGAACTTTGCAAGCTCTGGATGGAGTTATACACTGTTAACCAGAGTGTGTTGAGCTCAGCATCAAAAAACAATGTAACTTTCCTATAAGAGTGCGTAACTGAAGCCAAAAAGAAGATTGAGCAAGTCAGGAGAGGTATTAATGGCCTCTACAAGAAGATGGCCTCTTTAAAGTGAAAAGTTGGCAAATTAATTAAAGAAATCTTATTTCAAATAGACTGAAAGTGAAGTGGACCAAGAATAACTCCACCACATTCATGAGGATATGGTGAAAATGTGGAAGTATATTGAGGAGCTGGAGGATCACAAGTGTGATTGCGCTCAACTGGAGGCAAATGAAGCTGATAATTTTAAGTAAGAAACTATAGTCAGGAAGGAATCCCATCAAGAATAGACCTAAATTGTTTGCTTTCATGTTAGATATGACTCCCAAAGCAACGCCTATGGTTAATTGAGTTGTCGGGCAGGAATCCTCTTTCAATGGAGCAACCAAAGAGTCTTGGAATACACCAAAATTGCTCGCCTTTCACCGGTATAATACCCCAGCTTTTTTCATCTTTTTGAGATGAGGATGATTGTATTTATGGACTGCCAAAAAGTGGCAACCATTATGAATTTCCCAGGTACTGATTGTCAGAATCTGATATTTTACCTTTATGAATACAATTGGTTATATACTGAAGCCAAGGAAGTAATCATGACTGAATTTAGAATTCTCTACTAGAATGGTTAATTGCAAAAAGATTAATAGATACAATTCCAAAAAGGAAAAATCTTGACTACTTTTGCCAATCATTTTTTACCAGGAATTACAAAGCCTGGTTGGGGCAAAAGTACTTTTTAGATTTCAATGAACATATTGTTATGTGAACGGCATTCAGCCCTATTGTGAACTGCATCAGATTATGGCATCAGCGTTGATGAATCAAACTTCAACCTTACAGATGGTGGACCATCTTAAGTTTCTTGAAGTTAGCTTCAAAGCTCCCAATTAACTATAAAGTGATACAGACAAAGGCTTAGAATATCATTAAATTTACTGAGAACCATAAGAAATTTGAAAAATTGAACTGCAACGGAAAAAACAAAGGGACAAAAAATGAACATATAGAATACCAATCCATTGTTTCCAATGTGAGAAACTTTGGCATGTTATTGCTCAATGTCAGGACAAAAAGATGAAGGAGCACATTAATTTTGTTCAGACTAAGGAAAAAGAAACTGTCACAGAGTCTGGAAAAGAATTAGCAGTCTAGATAAGGAACATCTAAACTGCTAAAACTTGTTCCCCCTGACATCATAAATGACAATATTAACATCAATGATTTATTTGTAGAAGATGACGCACCTGACACGCTTTACCAGGTGATCAAGTTGGATGTCAACGTGATTATGTGAGCAAAAGTGCAGGAGATATTTCCTGAAATATTAAAGGAGGTTTCTTGACTGTATGCTTGACTGATAGCAGAGAAGATAAGTTCCACCAAAAGCCCTAAAGAAATAGTAAAAATAAAACTTGATGAGTTAAACAACTTCTCACTATCAGAGCAATCAAAATTTTTTTCTTAATTTATTAATGCAATTAATATGAACTCTTTATTTGGCAAAGAAAAACCACTATTCACTAATAATAGACTTGTTGAAATAGTCTGAGTGTACCATAGCATACATTCTAGTCAACCAAATAAGAGTAAGGTTATTAATTGATAGTGGAGCGCCCATCAACGTTGTTTAACTAAATTAGTGAAATGCGTGAAGATTTTGCCAGATTTGGAGCACTAAAAAAAGTATAAAGCCACCAGACCAGATATCACCATATCATGTGGAGCCTACAGTGCGCTGCTACTTCAGTTCACATTTCTGGTGATATCAGCTCCCGCCATAGTGTTGGTTAGTCAGAATTATGACATATTAATCAGAACAGAATTTCTGAGAAAAAAGGCGTAAAGTGTAATTTTGAAGAAATACTCTGGCAATTTGGGGCAAATTTGAACTTTGTGTATCTTTGGAAAGCAGAAGCTCCACTGAAAAAAAGAAATAAACTTTTAAATCTGATTTACAATGATGGAATTATACAACCCAGTACAAATTAGTTGAATAAAGCATAGGGAAATTCTGATGGAGATCTTGGATAATTGAGGAATACCTTTGAGGATGAATGCAATGAACATCATTCCACTGGTAAAGAAAATTATAGTCAACACAGGGTTAATGCTTGAAATCCTGGATAATCTATATGGAGAAGTCATCAGCCTATGGAATAAATTGAGAGTGGAGCTATGGGTAGCTTCAGGGATTATTATTCCAGGTCCCTGAAAAATCAGAGTACTCTTAGAGCAACCTGGATAAAAACTAATGAAAGCTGTCAAAGAATCAGGTTATTGCATTTCTTCATCTGGTATTGATAGCTAAATTAAATGAATTCCACAAATTTTGAAATGTTATATGAAATGTGTTTACTGGCAGAAACTTCCAGAAGTGTAAATGTTTTGCGGGATCAAGAGCAGCTGGCTGATTTATCTGAACAGCAGCAAGAGGAGGTGCTCCAGTTATTTGAGAGATATTCAGAGATATATACCCAAGATAACCACAATCTAGTATGTGCAAAAAACATAATTCATAAGGTTGGCACTGGGGAATATTTGCTGATAAGGATGCTGCCAGTCTGCCAGTCTAAGCCTGTTGAAGCTGAGGTCAGTAAAGGAATCAGAAAGCTTGTTGATCATGAGCTTCTCATTCCATCATTAAGTCCATAGGCAAGTCCAATTATAATTGTGACAAATAAGGATGGATCATGTTTTTATTTAACTGAGGTAAGCTGATCAGGGGACAGACATTACTGAACTAAAACTAAAAATCATAATAATAAAAATTAATGATTCAAATGAAACGCCCAAAATGGATGGATTGATTGAATTGTATCTAACAAAATATCCAACCAGGTGGGTAGCAAATACTGATATCCCTCCATGGTGGATTGAGAGGGGGATTGGGGGGCTCATCTTCAGCCGCATCCATCTCATTCCAGAGTAGGGTGCATGTTAAGGCAGATAGTAAGGGTGTGGGGGCATTGGCAGCATGGGGTTTAATATCCTTTTTTTTAGTACTAGATGGTCCCAACCCAAGGGGTGGGGTTTGATATCCTTGATGACTGGAACTTCCAAATAGTTGCCAGTCATCATTATACCAACGATGTATTTTTCCAAAGCATCTTTAGCTTTGAGGCGGGCGTCTGGGAATTTAACAAATGTTGCAATGTTGGTTTAGGTTATTTTTGCTTTTTGATTCCGTACTACTGTTACCACGTTCTGGATAGCTTCAGTGATGTTTTTATGTAAGGTTTTCATGTTGATCTTACTTTGTGGAGTAAGATTGTTGGGGATGATAGGAGGTGGAATTCCTCCTGCGAGCACAGCCACAGATTTGGCAGCTGCTTTGTGAAGCAGATGGCAATCTGGTGTGGTGGCTGAGTCTACTGCAAGCTGGTGGTCGCTGTAGAACAGTTTGGCATTAGGTTGTGGGATTTATTTCTGAGATGGAAATTTTGCATCCCAATCTGCATTACAGAGCCTCTCAAGTTGCAGCGTCAGTTCTTCGATAACATTACCTGATTCATCAATTTTATCCAATAATTCCTATAGATTTTGGTTGAATTGGATTGGGGAATCAGTGTATGGTTGAGGTTTGTTCAATTCATTTGTGGATGCATGGGATCAAACTGGGATCCAATCCAATGTTTGATTGGATAAATTATTTGTGGCATTGGGGCAAGGTGGGTGCTGATTGGTGGCTATAGGTGCAGCTACAGCATCAGGCATTGAAGGAGGGGAAGGTAGGATTGTACCTCATGTCAGAGTTGGTGCAGGGTGGGCAGCGGATTGGTGGGCATTGGACAAACTTTTGACGTCGGCAAAATTTTCTGAGTATGGGCATTTGCATTTTGAGTGATCTAACTCAAAACAGGATGGAAAGATCGTCCATCAGCCCTCAACGTGGGTCCAGAATGGATGGTCAGGAGCAGATGGGATGGTGGCACGGGGGAAAACCAACAAATTTTTTGTAAATTCAGGGCTGATTGTGGCATACGCCTGAGGCCCAGTGAGGCATGTGGCCCCATTTGGGACCACAAGTTGTAAGATGGGGTTGGCGCTGTAGGCTGCCAAACCTTCCATCAGCTCCTGGTGGAGTACTTTGGGGGGAGGTAGGTGGGCAAACCAGCAAACTGGACCACCAAGGTGGTGTCCATTGGGAGCCAGTTCCATATTGTTGGGAGGGGAATGTTATTTTAAATTAATGGCACTGTTGCTGCAGTGGCTGCATCACCTTCACATGGAAAGCCAAGATCAAAGTATCCCTTATAGGGGAGGAAGTCAATAAAGCAGGCTGGTGTCATCACCACCTGAGCCATTTTGATAATAGCTTGGTCATTGTAGGATAGAATTTCCCATATTTGACCCTAAGGCCAAAATGCATGTTGCTCTGGGGAGCACCAATGGGCAGTGGGGCACTGCTTAGGTTTTGGAGAGATGGGCATCAAGATATCTGGGAGGAATGAATTGTCCCAAGGGTTTTGAATGACTGGGCAATCCAGTCTTAGCGCGTTTTCCTGTTGGATGGAAAATGGAAGGGGGATTTTCGCCACTGCCCCATGCTGGGACAGTTGTCGGGGGATCTGATGACATTGGAGCAAGACTTCAGTGTGTATTAAGTGTTTGCTTTTAATTTACCAAAATTAATTTGCTCAGAAAGTTATGCTGAGCAGAGAGAGAAGGATGGATCATGTTGGAAAACTGCTTTTCTGAGCAGTGGGCTCAGCTAGTGTGCCAGGCCAACCAGTATGAAGACTGGTTGACCCTTTGCCGTTTTGCCTTCATTAGCATATCAACCCCTATAAGTCTGCATCAAACCCACTAACACAGCAGACCAACAACTTCACCTTTGCCCCAGGGTCCATGGTGTGCCCCAGCAAGTCCTGCCCCCATCCTGGGCGGCCAAGGCACTCCTACGCTGCACCCCACAGAGCCAATGACCAGTTGGCACATCATTGATGGTGGCTGATTGGCCAGGTTCCCACCAGTTCCTCACAGGGCTGAGGTATGGGAGCTGGCAGCGTCAGCCACTCCAGGCGCATCACCTCATGTCAACTTTACGGGATCTTCAGTTTCATTTTATTTTTTTATAGCTAAAGAACTACTAACAAAAAAAATAATAAGGACAAGAGAGTTCTTTATTTGAAGGAAAGAACAAATAGTTTATACCCTAGGCTACTGTGCCTATAAAACCCCTTGGCCATCCAGGCTGAAACTTAAATAAATGGTTGATCCTTCATGATAGCAATTCCCTCCCAATCTGCTTTTCTGAACACCAAATATTAGATTAGTCCAACCTATCCTTGGCACAAGTTGCTGGTTAATCATATATAATTTATTAAAATAAATATAGCTTTGAGCATCCTTGGTATGATTTGCTGGTGCTCCAAATTATTCAGCGGAATTCATATTTAAATGATTGAATGAATATTTTGGCTTTCCACCAGAAAACCCCACAATCATTTTTCATGGAAGTTAGAACAGGGCTAAGATTCCGTCAAACTCATATTCAAGTTAATGAAATTGATGTCAGATATTTGATATGAATATGTTGGATTTCCGCAGGAAATTCATACAATCACCCACAATTTCAGATTTGGCACCAAACTAAGAATCTGCCAAACCCAAAGCAATTAATAAATTTTTAAACATTAAATGGTATTGAACTAGAAGATTAGCTGGCAATCACGCCGGCTAACTGACACCCCTAATTTGGATATTATTGGGAGGAATCTTTCTGGTTAATTTTATGACTGATCAAATAGAGTAGTGATCAATTATTGCTAATTAAATAAAATCACTAAGAAGGACTCATATCAACTGCCAAGGATTGATGACGCTCTTGATTGCCTAGGTAAAGTAAAGTACTTTTTGCTATGGACTTGATTTCAGGATATTAAAAATTGATTTGATAAAGGAGGATCAAGAAAAATATACAATAAATACCGCACTGGGACTGTACCAGTTTACCATAATGCCCCAGAGACTGTGCAATATACCAGTAACATTTCAGAGGGCCATGGGTTCAATACTTAGTAAATTAAAATTGTCCTGCATTCTGGTATACCTAGGCTATATCAACATCTTCAGCAGGACACTTACAAACCAATTAGAGTATTTGGCAGTAGTATTTAAGCATTTAGAAATGGTGAATCTGAGAAAAAAGCTGAGAAAATGCCATTTCTTTAATAGAAAGCTCAAATATATGGGGGCTTTAATAAACTCTAGAAGATTACAGCCACAACCAGTGAAGATAGAAGCCATCAAGTAGATGGTGATCAAAAGAGCTTTTGGCATATTTAAGTTTTTCTGAGGATGGTCAGATACTGTTGTCAATTTATCAAAGATTTTGCTGGAATCACTGAGCCACATTTTACCTTTTAAAGGATCCAAAAAGTATTTATGAGGGTTTGATAAAGCCCAGAAATAATTTGATAAGCTCCAAAAATATCTAATGAGTAGCCCTGTGCTGAAGCACCCAAATTTTAATCAGTTTTATATAATTTAACCAGATGCCTCATTAATGGCAATTAGCACCATTTTAAGTCAAGTAATTGGTGACAGAGAAGAGCATCTGGTGGCATATGTGTGCAGAATACTGACGCCAGCAGAAAGGAACTATATTGCTATAGAGCATAAGTGCTTGACAGTAATCTATACCTGCAAGTATTTTTGAGTGTAAATACATGGGATGCACTTTAAAGTCATAACTAACCACTAGTCTCTTCACTGGCTACACAGCCTTGAGGAACCAGAGGGCCAACTGGCATATTGGGCTTTTAAAAACGCAAGCCTATGACTTCAAAGTTATCCATCAGGCTGGAGCAGCGCATCAGAACGCTGACATATTTTCACTATTATCTGCTGTTCAATTTGTATTACTAGGCTGATGAGTTATTCCAGCAGATGACTGATGGCATTATTAGGGATGAACCCCCAAGAAATTCAGAGCGCACTAAGGAACGTGATTGAGAACACTGAATTGAAGAATAACCAGCTATATAAAATGATTGACAGGAGATGGTTATTATTCCCTAAACTGTCAGAACAAGTGGAAATCATCAAAGCTGCACACAAAGTTATCAGCCATGGTGGCCTAAGGAAGACTATGGATCATATTCACCAGTTTAACTACTGAGATCAATTAATTACAATGTTGCAGATTATCTGGCCTACCAAGTGAAGTGCCAACTCCACAAGCTGCATAAGAGTGTAATTAAATATAAGCTAGTAGACCTGGTTTCATGTAGCTCATGGTGTCCATAGATGTTATGGGACTGTTGAGTGTCAGTGCTGGGGTGTAAAGTACACAATTGTCATGATAAATCATCTAAAAAGATGGGTTAAAACAAAATCCCTAAGTAGGCAAATGCTATGAGCAAAGCAAAATTTATTTTTTTTGGACCAAGTGGTCTAACAGCAAGAATGCCCTCAAGTTTTACTAAGTGACAATGGGACCAACTTTGCATCCTACTTGATTCCAAGGTTAAATGAACTAATGAGAATCCAAGGAGTGGTGTCTGTTCTCTATCACTCAGAAACAGATGGGATGGTGGAGAGAGTAGATAAAACTCTACCTGCAATGCTTAAAAAACTAGTCGCAGGGAAAGTTTTTATTTGAGGCACCATCTGAGTTCAGTTACCTTTACCTACAATATCAATTACCACCTGGTAACAGGGAAAGCGCCATTCAAACTATATGGGTAAAGGGCTGCATTACCATCAATCTTGTATTCCACCATTCTACCAGCTTCAGGAATGAGTACTGAACAATATCTATCCCAGCTGGCCAATATTATGATTGAGTTAAAATCTTGAGCAGTTAATACAATGCCAAAGGAGAGGATCAACGCAAAGAAAACAGATGATAAAAATCAGCCATTATTTTAAGAATACCAAGTGGGAGATAGGGTATCCTATCGTGAACCCATGAGTTTAGAAGAAAAAAACAAGCTGGATACCCTATGTTTGGGTCATCTGAGATTATTGCTAAGTTATAACTGATTTTTATATGATAAAGAACATCAAGAATGGTTGCATAGAAAATATCCATGCTAAGTATTTGAAGTACTGGACTTATTAAAAAAATAAGAAAAAAATGATAAAATGATAAAAAAACATTGCAAAAATGATGACAAAGGTGAAAGATCTATGAAAAAATTATATGAGAAAATCATCTGTGAAAAAAAAAATTTGAACAAAATATAAAAGGTATTGATTTTACTGTTTTTTGTTGCTGCAGTTGATAAGGTCTAGCAAGGAACCCACCTTCTTTTGTTAAGTGTGGGGAATGGAGGATAAACTACAATAAGTGTAGTTATAAATTATGTAGAACCAGCTTGTGTTGAAACTGGGTCCTCCTTGTGTGGTCCCAGGGTGCTAGTACAGGACTCAGAAAGGCTAACTGAGATCCTATGAATAACAAGTATCCATTGGAACCTGTTCTGGGGTTAGTACAGGTTGAATGATGAGAAGTCATTGGACCTCATCCTGGAGTTAGTAAAGGTTGAATGGTGAGGTGCCATTGGGAACTGTAAAAATTTATTGTTTTTGGGTTTTTATTGGCAAACAACTCCAATAAACTTATTACTTCATAGGTTTACTTCTTGTGCACTTCATCCGCATTTTATAGTATATAATATTATTGATTGATAATAGTATGATGACTTTTATCTGTAGTTGAGTGAAATTCTTATATCTAGGGTCAACGCTCAGCCAGTATTACCACTCAAAATACTTGAGATGTCCTGATATAGGAATTCTTTCCCTCATTATATCCAACCCAATCTTCTCTGAGATTTCCTAGTGACAGTTTCTCCAGTTTGACACACAGTTGGCAGCAACCCCCAATTTGTTTCTGATTCTTCTCTGGATCCCCACTCAGATCCTTACTCTTTTTTCTTAAAGAGTCTCCCAATTATTGCACACAGCAATAATATCCTTGAGAAGAATAGAACATTTGAAAGCTAATAATAGTTTACTAATTAAATTATATACTGGATGAAAAACTATAGAACTGTATATCTGTAATATTATCTAACTAACTAACTAACTGCTTTTTATTATGGGTGAATTCTAGAGAATTTATAGTGAGGATTTGGTATTCTAACCCTCAGTTTACACCTCTTCAATAAAATGGCAGCCATTGCCATTGAATCACCCATCCTCATCTCAGAAGTGATGGTCTTCCCCATCCTGGCTAGGATTCTGTCATTGGAAATCCTTGAGAACTAAATGAAAAGAATCAGAAAACGTGTTTCTAATGTTTTCCACTTGATCCAAGAAAACTAACCACATTTGGCTGGTGATCTGCTTAGGTAATGGGACTTATTACCCATTAAGGCAGGTCACAAACTAACTGATCAATTTGCTAGTTGCAGGTGGCATCACTCGCCTTGCAACTTACTACCTATTCCCAATCAGTTGGTGATGAAACATGACTGATCCCATTTGGTACACCTGATAGTTAATCACTATCAGATGCTCCTATTTCATCGGCAACTCTGCCCAACAAGATCTTAAGTATTTGTCGGATTGATCCCTGATGGATATGACTAGGTAAATATCCTAAAATCCCCCAAACATAGTTACTCCAAAATTAGGGTCCACTGATTTCCAATTCATCTCGCATTAGGGAATTTTCCCCTAGTGATTCCTGGTAATCTAGCAGGCTAAAAATATGGGCAAAAATACCAACAGAAACTTATTCTGGGTTTATACAGATTACTAATTTATTTTTTGGCAAGGATGGCCAATGTGGTACTGGCGTGGCATAATGCCAAATGAACAGCTCTTGAGAGAGGTGGCAGCGGGTAGCAACCAGAGAAGTGGAGTTGTGATGCTGAGCATGGCATTAGAGCATTGAGTGCAGGCAAAGCCAAGCTCTGCTAAAGTTATAAAAGTTTAATGGCTGACATGACCACGGCCCAAGGCGCATCCATCCCCAAAGTTTCTATATTTCACTGAATAATAGGTCAAATGGGATATATGTTGGAATTTCAGTTGACCACATTATCCATCTCACTGAAAGATTAAATTTTATTTGAGGTGGGCTGACCTGGGGACAATACTGCACCAATTAAGGGAAATTGAATGAATGGGAAAGGAGGATAAAATCCAGAAAACCTTCATGCATGGCATATGATAGGCCATAAACTCCATGGACCGCCTTTGTTATTCGCTATCTCAGTTTGGGGCATTGGTGCACAATGCCAACACAGTCATAATTGTCCCCTACCCAAAGTTCCAGTACCAGAATCAAACTCAGGGAGGCACTCACTGAAAGATTAAGTATTTTGAGGATTTGTTGTTCACAGCCTAGTATTTGATGATTATTGTCAACTAAATTATTAGTTGTATATAATCAGAGGATATGATCTGATAATTATTTAAATTAGTGTATCATTGGGAAAGTTGATATGACTGGATGATATGCTACCCATACCGGCGGATCAAAGGGGGAATTGAGAAAAGACTTAAGATTTACAGAAAAGGGTATACAAACTATAATTGATTAAAATGACGACTATTTAGTGAATCAAGGGGAACTATGCCAAGATTTAATATGAATGAAAGCTTCTAGAAAAGGGAAGACGAATAGAAGACTACCAAGATGAGGATGCATCCAGCTTGGGAAACCAAGATATAAAGAGTCATATGAAGGATTGAAGAGGAGGTCTTTTCTGGGTAAATAAGTAGTTGCAGATAAGTCTGCGATTTATATTAAAATAAAGGTCAAAATAAGGGGCGATAGCTCCATATATAATTTATCAAGTTTTATTAGAAGGTTGGCAATCTTCATATTGTCCGATTTGGTTGCACAGTAGCTAATACTCGTGCAAACTGACTTGATGGAAACAAGCCTATACACTGAGAATTGACAGTGGTGCTCACTACAGGGGGCCATTGGTCAACTGTAGTATTTCAATGATAGGATACAATGATGAGCCCTCATTCATTCTGATATAATTTGATCAAATTCTGTGCATGGTATGCTAAATAATCATGAGAGGCACCTAACAACAAACTGACATTATTTACTGTGACCAAACCAGGGGATGATAAAGTTATGATCAATCTGCAATTAGAGAATTGCCCTGAGCTGATGACTGACCAACAAGGACACTCCACAAACGTGACTCCTCAGCAGCTGCAGAATATCATAGAGTGGCTGTTGTGCGGATATTGTCTATATGAAGATGAGGCTGGGGAAAACGCCCTGAGTTTATTCAATAACCAAAAAGACCAAGAAAATTGATCTGTCCTGTATATGTCTTATTTTGAACATGACTACAATGGGGTTGGATCACCACCTTGGTACCCACGGAATCAAGGAATATCTATTCACTTATGTGTATCCATCAGTTCGCCAGCTACTGCATGTGCTGGATTGCCACAATATTAAAATTTTAGATCTATTATGGTTCACTTGAGCACAGCAAAAAAATACTCATCTTCTGCTCAACTGCCTCAATTGTTCATTTTTGGAGGTACAAGGGGCGCTAGTACAGATGGACCATCATGTTGATGATGTCCGCCGTCAATTGGACATTTTGGTACCACAATTAAATTTTGAATTACCTCAAGTAATAAGAGAACTGCTGGATCAGCATGGCCTATCAGTGGAATGGATTCAGGACGTAACAACATTGGAGAATAATACTGAGCGCTTTATGATGGAGCTAGCCAAATGGGCGGAAGCTTTCAAAGCTGTGATTGCTCAGCTTAAGGAAAAAATGACACTGATGGAATGGCAAGTGGCGGATCAAGTCAGCTCTTTATCAGCTGATGTAACCTAATTTCATATCAAATGGAGTACCCAGAAAATGGCAGATAACGCGCTTATCCTTTGGTCAATGTCTCCCAAATATCTTCAGCTTATTTTTTTGGATTACACAACTGGAAGTTGTTAGTTAGGCTGAGTGCTAATAAGCCTTCCCTCTTCCAATTGGTAAGACAAGAGAGTATGTGGACATGCAAGAACGCCTTGATACCCTTCAACAGGCCAACGAGAAATTGGTATGGGAACAAGCCTCCCTACTTAACCAAATAAATGATTCCAATCAACAAGCGGATAACGCTAGCCAGCAACACACCCACCTGAAAAACATAATCAAAGATGTTCTCTCACAATTACAAGCCGTGGAGCAGAAACTGAACGTTGAGAGAGAATTTCACTGAGAGTTGCAACATCAGTATGAAACGCTGCAACAGGAATTCCAGGATGGACGGTGCAGATGCTATTCAAATAAAGCAGAGAAGACGATCAACGAGCATTTTGTGGGGCATGACGGAGTTGGGGGAAGTGGGGAAGTTTGTGGCGATTTGGGGGAAGAATGCTATGGATCAGCAAATGAATTTCCCTTGGGCATTATGATGGACCCCCATGTAACACCACTTCTTCTGAGCCCTTTTTGATGGATTTGAGTCCATCCAGCTGGCTTTATGATAACGCACAAAGGGGTGGTTCCTGTAGTCACTCTGACACCAGTTTGCCTGCTCCTTGCAGTAGAAACCTGGAGCAAGGCGAAGTTGTTCAAATCAAAAAATTACCTCCTTTCAGTCAAGATGGGAATCTACACGGTTTTTTAGGCGTTTTGAATTTTCTGTGGAAGGGGCTATTTTTTTAGTACTAGATGGTCTGTGGAAGGGGCTATTGATCAACAAAAAGCAAAACTGTTGCTGTCCGCTCTAGATGTTGATAGCGCTGATCAAGTTACCTGCTACCTTCCAAATAGCTCAGTATCCTATTAAGAAGATAAAGCGATTGTTCTCCAGCTGTTCAGGAGCACTACCAAGATGGCCCAACGAAAAAGCTGACTTTATGACTATACAGTATCGCCAAAATGAGACCCTGTTAGAATTTGCTGAGCATTTTTTGGTGGAAGCCCATGTCCTACTTAAAGCTAACATCTTATCCGCTGAGGATGTGAGTATAGCAATGATGGCAGCTATCAAACTACATCAGGAACTATATAATGCTATGTCTCACATGTTGGATGGAGATGCCAGACTTATCAGAATCATGAACACCTTATATCAACTCTCCGCCATAATCAGCACCCCAAACATAGCCCAAAAAACCTCTGCTGTCTCCGCTCCAAACTCTTCAGGATATGGGCTGTAGCCTCTGTTTATCAGCCGCTGGAACATATTCATCCCTCATATGAGTCAGTGGACCCCTTTCATCCCATGTACGCTTCACCAGTTTGTCCACAACCTTGGAACCATACTTGCAATTTCTGAACTGATCCTTCTGCCACAAGCTATATATGTGAACCTTTTATGAACACTTGCTTCCAGTGCGGATGAAGAGGGCATTATACAGGTAATTGCCCTAAGAAACCACAAGTGTATGCAATGCTAGCTGAGAAAATCAAGCAGGGAAAAGCTCAAGCGGAGTAGAGATGGGACGCTCTACCTCCGCTAAGTCCAATTTACTTGTCCCTAGAAATTCCCAAATGTCTTTTTGGGTAGAATTTGAACCTCAATCAGATGATTTGTTATACCAGCAGCTTTTGTCAGATACACCTGCTTCTGCTTCTGAGAGTAAAAGTTCACCCCTGAACCCCAAGTTCCGCCAGGACGTGCAGAAGCCATATGCGTGGCAGATCCTGGAACATACCACCAGCAATATGGATCCCTCAACAAATGTCACTTCTTTAGTCAGGGTTAATGTAACCATTCTGATGGAGAAAATTGCTAGTGAGTATCCTCAGGTTGGCAAGGGCATTTCCTCCTTTTTGAGTAACACAAAGACCTTGGACGTACATGTAATAAACACTTATGGTTCTTCTTACTCAGAATGCACTTATTGCGACATTTTTGTTCAAAAAACAAAAATCTGCACTATCATAGACATGGGAGCCCCTGTGAACATAGTCTCCACCTAGTTGGTGGCTAAACTTCTGTTGAAACTGGATATGGACCATCAAGTAGTATACAGGACCATGGGAACACATAGCACTGTGTTGGATGGGGCATATAGCGCGTTGCCTTTACAATTTAGGTCAGTTCAGGCTTCTGCTCCAGCGGTGGTTTTGCTAAATAACAACTATGACATGCTAATTGGCGCGGCTTTTATGAGGAAATTTAGTGTCATGATAAATATGGCGGAGGAAACTCTTAGTATTTTAAGACAACAGATCCCTGTATATATTTCATCTTGTGGAATCCCAACAAATCTGGTTCACTCTAGTCAAATCAATTAAGCGTACAGCGATGGATTGATTCCTGTTTATTTTAATGACTGAGGCGGCGGTTAGGACCCTCCCCAACCAGATTTATGAGTATAAAGGGACCCCACTTTGGGCAGCAAGCACTTTGAGCCTACCATCTTGACACCAGTACATAGTAGGGACTGGCCTTGAAATCGATCTCTAAAGGGCTTTATGGAGAAATTATGGCGCCTCACCAGCACTTAGCTTGAAACACATGTGGCTCCAAGGTTACTGCTACTTGGGAAGGGGGAGGTGAAAGTGCTGCTAGTGAACTTATAGAAGAAGACAATAATGATCCAGCGGCACCAAGTGGTGGCTTACCTACACTTAGTTCCTATAGAGGAAGTTCTCTGTATTCATGATTTTGGCTTGTGGGAGGATCTTGGACTACTGGCAAGCTCCTCATTCAGTATATTGACTGTGGTTCCATGGGAAGCGCTTATAGGATTATTGGCGGAACAGCAAGATAAGGCTATGGAATTATTTGAAAAGTACTGGGATATTTTCACACATGATAATCATGATTTGAGGTGCGCTCAAGGGGTGGTACATCAGATAGATATGTGGGATCACCCTCCCAATTGAGTGCAACCTATTAGACATTCAAAAGTGGCAGAAAAGGTTGTCTTCAACGAGGTAAATAAACTTATCATGCAAGGGATGCTAGAGCTGTCAAACAATTCATGGGCGTCACCTATGCTCATTGTAAAGAAAAAGGATGGCTTGAATCAAGTGGTTATTGACTATCATAAACTCAATAACATAATGAAGAAGGATTTATACCCTCTTCCACAGATTGATGACACATTAGACTGATTGGGGGGCGAATTATTTTTCCACCATGGACCTGATCTTGGGGTACTGGCAGATTGAATTGCCATCAGTGGAACAGGACAAATGTGCAATCATCACTTTGAGAGGGTTGTTCCAGCCAACTTGCATGCCACAAGGGTTGTGTAATGCCCCAGCTACATTTCAGCGTGCCATGGATATGATTTTAGGTGATTTAAAGCTGTCCTGCGTCCTAGTTTACCTTAACAACATCAATGTGTTCTCGCAAACATTTACAGAGCACCTTGCCCACTTGGAACAAGTGTTTTATCACCACGCTGCTGCTAATATCAAAATTATGCCTTGGAAGTGCCATTTTTTTTAAAGAACAAATAAAATACCTTGGGTTTGTCATGGATTCAAATGGGCTTAAACTGCAGCTGGATAAAGTGGAAGTGATAATCAAGATGACTCACCCCATTAATAAGTGGGACATTCAGGTGTTTCTAGTGATGGTCAGGTATTACTGACAGTTCATTCCCAATATCAGTGCATTGGGGCCCCACTTTTCGAGTTGCTAAAGAAAAACGCTTCCTTCAATTGGATGGAATGATGCCAGAACGCTTTCAATGTGTTGCAAACTGCATTAGCAAGTGCACCCATTTTGCAATATCAAACTTCAACAAAAAATTCATAGTGCAAGCGGATGCATCCCTTGCCATTATAGGGGCAGTGTTATCCCATAAGGACAATGACGGTGTGGAGCATCCTGTTGCATTTGTAGTCAAAGCTTGAACTGTCACAAACAAAACTACACCATAACTGAGTGGGAGTGTTTAGCAGTGATCTATGCTTACAAACAGTTTGGGGTATATTTTCATGGAGTAATATTCCAAGTAGTGACAGATCATGCTTCCTTGTGCTGGCTACAGAATTTGCGTGAACCAGAAGGATGGCTTTCACGTTGGGCTCTGAAGCTCCAAGCATATGATTTCAAGATTATACACCACCTGGGAGCAAAACATCAAAATGCGGATTGTCTTTCTTGGCTGCCAACAGTCACTATCATGGCAGATTTAGCCAACCTAATGTACAAGAAAATGATGGCAAACAAATACCAGGATGAGCCGCCACAGGTGATCAAGGTATTAGATGGACTCAGGGAGGATACTTTCTTATTTGGGGAAGAACTATATAAGTGGATCAGAGACTTGATGCTGAGTTTGCTTAAACCTTCAGCTAAACCCTCAATTATTATGGATGCTCATTGGGCTGTAGGACATGGAGGATTGCAAAAAAAGCTGGAGTTTTTGTGATCCTGATACTACTGGGAGAGCATGCATTATGAAATATTGGAAACTTAAGTTGTTGCCATCAGTATCAAGTGGAAAATCCTTTCCACAAGAAAACCACATACCAGCTAGTTAGACCCCAGTTTGCCTGGCACACCGTTTCCATTGATGTAGTGGGACCTCTGCTGACTAGAGCCAATCAATCCAAGTATATAATCATTGCCATCGATCATTTGACCCAATGGGTGGAGGCCAGGGCTATTAGTGACTTGGGTGCGGTCACCACTGCCAAGTTCATTATGGAGTGTGTTATAAAGCGACACAGCTGTCCACAGTTCATTCTGATGGATAATGAAACCAACTTCACTTCACATAACCTGCTGAAGTTGAATGAGTTGATGGGAATCCGCGGAATTTTGACCACCCCCTATTATCCATAATCAGATGGGATAATGGAGTGGTTTAACAGAACTTAGTGAACATACTCTGCAAATTGGTAAAAGATTGACCCTTAGAATGGAGCACCCTTCTACCTACCGCTTTGTTTGTGTATAATATCAGTTATCATTTGTCCACTGATAAGAGCCTGTTTCAACTGCTGTATGGTCGACATCCAGCTCTTCCCGCCTTGCTTTATTCATGTGTAGAGGACACTGGTGGTGTGGATCTCCAGCGATATTTGAAGACTCTTACATATACATTGATCAAGATGCAAATGGAAGCCTACTCCGCCAGTCTGGTTAAGAAGATTTACAATCAGGCAGCCAATCAGAAGAGACATAATGGACTCCCACTGTTTGCTGTGGGGGATCATGTTTTATTCCATGACCTGCATGGATTTGGGCAGAAAAACAAGATCTTCAACATCTGGGCTGGCACGTTCAAGATAATTGAGAAGACCAGCATGGATGTCTACACTATCAAGGAACCCATGGGGGATCAGATTATCAAACAAGTTCACGCAAAGTTCATTTAAGCATATAAACAGTAAGAGCATATCATTCAGTCAAAGGGGGGTAATGTCAAGAAGTTGATATGACTGAATGATACACTATCTATACCAATGGATCAGAGGGGGAATCAAGATAAGTCTCAAGAATTATGAAAAAGAGTATACAAATTATAATCAATCAAAATGATGACCATTTGGTGAATCAAGGGAATTTTGCCAAGATTCAATATGAATGAGAGCTTCTAGAAAAGGGAAGACAAATAGAAGACTACCAAGCCAAGGATTCATCTGGCTTGAGAAACTGAGATATAAAGATTCATATGGAGAAATGAAGAGGATGTCTTTTCTGGGTGATTAAGTGGTTGCAGATAAGTCTGCAATTTATATTAAAATAAAGGTCAAAATAAGGGGCGATAGCTCCATATATAATTTATTAAGTTTTATTACAAGTTTGGCGATCTTCATATCATCCAATTTGGTTGCACAGTGGCTAGTACCCATGCAAATTGACTTGGTGGAAACAAGCCTATATGCTGAGAATTGACAGGGATCATCCCCAACAATATTAAATAGGTAATCTAATGAGGGTTTAGCACCTGATAGTTGAATCACTATAATAAATCATTCCTACTAAATAATTAAAGCATTTATCAAAACTATTAAAACATTTTTAACGCTTTCTTTGATAGTAGTAAGATTTATCATGCATCACAGCCCTTATGGAATTGGTGTCCAGATCCTGACACTAATAAATGATGCAAAACAATGAAGATTATTCTAATGGAGAAAATAAAGAAAAAGTAACCTGCCATTGTCTAAAAGCTAATCTCCATGGTCAAACCCTTTGAATAATAATTTTTTAATCTCTAATGAGAAGTTGAAAAGCTGTGCGCCCTTTTGCACAATAAAAACTCACAAAATATTTTCGTAATAAAACAGATCTTAATTTGATAAAAACTTAATTACTTATACATTAGTTATATAGTTTCTCTAAGGATAAGAGTGCAAGGATCAGATATCCTTAGGTTATTTTGTTTGTTACAGATCTCCTCCAGGCTTTACATAAAGAGAATAGAAAATAACTTCCTACCAGTTAAAATCTTCAATAAGAAGAAGCACCTGTTTAGCGTTGGACCTTATACTCAGCGTGGCATTAAGAGCACTCAACTTAAAATACTAGTCTTCATATTATTATTGCCCTAGTGTATTTAGCTCCTTTAATCAACGCAGTTTATTAGGAATTTGTACAATTAAATAAGAGAACTAAAGTGAGCTACAATAATCTAAGAGCAAGCTTTCAGATTTCAACACCAGACTATCTGTACCTGATGTATGGCTGAATGGATGAAGCTTTGGAGATAGCATTTGGTACCTAAAGCCACTCTTCAATGGCAGTAAAGCCAAAGTATATAAATCTTACATTGTGGAAGGCATTAAAGAGGCACAGGAGTGAATGCAGTGTCCTTCAACAGAGTAGATGCCATTAAATAGTTGTTGAATAATCTTTTTGGGGTTCTCATATTGGAGTTGATACTGATCAATGTCAATATAATGGGGTAAACTGGAAGGTGAGCTGTAACTCTAGGCTTTTGGATGGGTAGTAGGCACCTCATACTGAGAGGTGATAACTCATTATTTAACACTTTTTGACTAATCAGCATGTTGGGTTTCTTGATTGATATTATTCTCCAATTTTAGTGATAGACAATTTAAAAATGGACAGCTTGGAGGCCCCTATAATGAGCACCCATTATCCCAGTATAACACTCCACACAACTGTAGCTGAAGTTTGAAAATGGGCTCAAAGCTGTAAACTAGTTTAGGGGTCAATGAAGATGAAAAGATATGGCTAATTAGATTATCTATTAAGTTAGAAAATGTCAATTATTTTAGTAGTTTTGAGGATGTGGTGCTTAGGGGTTTCCATGGCCCTGATTGACAAGGATATTTCACAGTCTTCCAGATTGACCACCTGTTTGGCACCCTATTGTATTACATTATTCTTATGATCACAATGGTGGGATTGCACATCAAAAGGTTCAAGAAGTGGGGATGAGATTCCTAAAAGCAACTCCATCATTACTTGTGCATGTGATGCTTAATGATCAAAACTCTTATTAGTGGCTTCAGGGACAGGTTTCATTTGTACTGGCTTGAAAGTTGAATTAATGAGAGTCGTTTTGAAAATAGGAATTTTGACTCGCTCATTGTCTTAAATCTTGACACTCTTCTCATTCAAAAAATTATTATCATTAAGAATGGGATATTAAGATACTAAAGACCTTTGAGGTTACAGAGCTGAAAGCTAAGTTAGACCAATTTGGTTACCACTTTATGCTAGTTCATAATACATCATCCATCTGTATAATATAATTTATCTTCAAACCCTTCTAGTATGGCTTATCTGTTCCAGAGAAAAAAGGTGAGTAACTAATTCATAGCAAGTTTAAGTGTTCAGAGGTTGAGTTGAATTTGGGTACATATGATATATAAAAAAAGGTTGTGTTTACTATAATTTCAAGTTTAATATATAGCATCAGCCTTAAATCCCTAAGTGATGGGCTACCCATAACAGAGTCAATCAGTTAAGCCCTTCACAGGGTTGGAGGTTTTTCTCACACTATCAAACAAACTTAGCCTTTGTCAGAAGGTTTATTGGCCTATGGCGCTTCTTTAAGTGAAACAGCTTGAAAATTATAATGGTATTAACCAAAATGAACACTCTTTATGAAAGATTCAGCTTTAAATGACACCTACTAAGAGCTATAGAAATTGGCTCTAGATGCTTGAGATATGTATGCCATTATAGATATAATATTATTAGCCTATACCAGTGGATCTCAAACTATTATGTCAATTTACCCTAAATGAAATGACTCTACATGACTGCATAAAAGGAAGATTATAAATTTAACTCAATATCTTGAATGGAAAAAGTTGGCATATATATAAACTTAAAGTAAAATATTTTGATTTTATAAGTAGTATTTATATATATTATAACTTTTGTTTTGAAGTACAAAAAACATTACTTTGAGATGAGATGGGTGAACCTTCTGGGATGATAAATTATTTATGTTTAGCTCTTGTTTATAAGTAACATTTGTAAGTCTTGGGGTTTGATATGACTTTTTTATATGCCTATATATTTTTATTTTGCTCAAAAGTAAAAATGGCTATAAATTTACTACATCTATTTTAATTATACATTTATGATAATGAAACTGATTTACAACTCTTATTTATTTATGTAGAAATAGTTTCAAAAGTGGATATACAGACCCCCAAATTAATTTTAGTTTACTATAGGCTCCCTCAGTAGTTCCATGGACCCCTGGAGGTCTATAAGAACAACTTTGGAAATCACTGGTCCATAATGCATAATCCAATAAAAAATTAAAACTGTCACTCAGGCTGGTATTAAGGTACTAAGATGACATTTTCATTAGTGGGATCCATCAGAACCTTAGAGGGTAACATTAAACTATCATATTTAGATAAGAATATTTACCTATACATCAGGCTAGGGTTGGTGGGATTATTGCTCAAAGTTTGGTATGGTAGGGGGCTCAAAGGGTGTTTTAAATATAACTCATTTTGGGCCAGCTTTTGGGTCTCCTACAATTGCATTCAATTTTTTGGGGCTTATGAGTGCTAAGAGCCCATATAGGACATTCAATAAGATAATCTGTAATTCTAAGTTTTAAACATATATATGAAGAAGCTACCCATCATTATAATGATGGACTTGATACCACCCACAGATTAAAACCACTATGGATGTAGCAATGGGGTGTGAACCCTAAATGTCACTCCTGAGGTTATAAACCTTATATAAGTAAGCACTAAGATAATTGCTCCAACATTTTAATAAGAAACTCTGTTAACCTTTTCAATAATTCTACCTTACCTCCTTTTTACCATTTTAACCTCCTTATAGCCCCTTTATAAAGTATTTTACTTATTGCCAAAGTGAACCGCTCACTGAGGGGGTGATGATAAAAGGGGATGAGCCAATTGATTAAATCAATTTAGTTGTTTACATGGTGCACTATCTAGTGAATCAAAAGGTCTCATTCTTCTTTAATTGAAAATTTTTTCATAACTCTAATCATGTCCAACCTATGTTTAACTCTTGGAATCAATCATAGTAGAGCTTCTCTTGAGCGCACCAGAACTCACCCTCTGATGAAAACAGTAAGGTAAGTCTGAACCTTTTTAAATAAAACTATATTTTGTTACTATTAGCATCATTTAAAATGACAATAATTATAGCAGATTTTGTGAAAGATTTTACTTTATTGAGATGAAAATGGAAAGTATATATAGTATTTAAGGATTGGGGTTTTTGAAGTAGGACTTGATTTATATCAAGTAAAATTTTTCAAAAGCAATTGTGCATTTGTTCCTTGATTTCAAGGACAGCAAAGTCCAATTCTTTGAACCTCTGGGATCTTCTTGCTTCTTTACTAAATTATATAGAGCTCTGGACAGCTTGTGAATGTGTGGTTGCTGCTCTAAATGCTCTTGTTATTCTCATGTCCCTTGTTGCTCTTGTGGCTGCATAGGTACTGTTGTATAATTGTTGAAATGATTCCTAGTTTGCAAATCAAAGTCACAATATTATCAACAACATTATTAAATTTTACCCCTAAACAGGTTGCATTGTAGTCAGCCCCGTGACCTCCCATTTGAACTCTATTTTGACAAATAAATTATCTCAAAATAGAATTTTAGTAAGGTTTGATGATAATCATCACAAGAGCTCTGTTAAGTCTTGGATAGAGTATCTCAACTATATATATCATTTGTATATTTTAAACAAATAATTTTTTTCCCTTGTCAAGCTTTGTCAATTACTCATGCAGATCTTTAGCACAGTTAAACCTATACTAGAGATTTGAGAATTTTACTGCTTAGTAGTAATATATAAAAGTCTAAGAGTTGGATTGGACAATGATAAATCTGTATAAGTAGCATGTAAAGGGACTTTTTACTACACAAGATGTGCTCACTACAGGGGTCTGTAGTAGCAAAAACAAAGAAGTTTTAATCTTTAAGATGGTCCCATCTCAAGAAAGAGAAAATGGTAAGAATAACTAATATGTCATCTTCCATGTCAACCCTCCTACTCCTATTTGAATGACATTGGAGGAAGTAGATTTTAGTATTCCCATCAGTTTGAGGGCTTTGAGACTTATACGCTCACTGTAAAGCATCTAAGACAGTTTGTACAGATGTTACTCCATGGATTATGACTCTTTGGTCATGAACAATATGATCTAGTATCCACTTTCAGTTTATTGGCAGCAGAATCAGGACCAGCTACTTTACCAAAACGAGAATTTTTAGTCTATTATCCATTGTTAAGTACTACAACAACCTAATAGTCCAGCCCAGATGGGACAGTACCCCGCTGGGTATCTCCAGCCAACTGTATAAAATTCCAAATTGACCATCTTTTGCCAACATGCCCTAATTATGGAGATGTATAAAAAAATCAGAAAAATTTGGAAGCGTTTCAGGTTCTAAATGAGCAACTTATAGCCAATTTCCAGGGTGCTTTCCAGAAAGTTAAACAACCACAGCCATAGTGTGCAAATTTTGCAACAACTAAATTAACTTATTGATAGACTAACTTATAACGTGCTGGACATAAGATATTAAGACATGGATAACTGGAATTACCAATAATTGAAGTTCATGATAAACAACTTAGAGAGAAAGTTAAGTGAAATTATGTTATTCCAGAAAATATTGCTCATCATCTTAAGGCAGTCAAGGAGCTTTTCAAAACACCTAACATAAAATAGGCTTGCTGCACAGCACTTAGAAAGTAACATTGAGACCACTACCCACCTCCAGTTGGAGCTCTAACAGATTAAAATTGACAAGCAGCCATGCAGTGGGATATTAATAAATGAGAGGGTTAGTTTGGGTGCTCTATCAAGATAGTAGAGGTCTCCTTTAATCAAACAATGAACTTTACTGACAAGTTTTCAAACTTTCTATCACAGAGGCTGACCAAAAAATAAAATAGATGAACTGCGCACTAGCATTCATGAAGTGCAGAGAAATATTGTGGAGCTATTACAATTCAAACATCAGTGCCTTTGTGAGAAGGAGATTTGAAGCACTTGGGAATAAAATTGGAGGCAAATTGCATGATGGTAGATGATGATATTCTTGTCAAACTGTGCTCCCTGATCAACCAGAGCTATTTGGAGAAGAACCATTGAGAGTAGCTATCCAGGAAACAATGCACTGATCTACACACTCAGTCCTTAACTTTTTATTTGCTTTGCCTCCTTCTGTATGGATGCCAGCTCTTGAAACAAGTCAACCAAGCTGGTAACCCAGGGCCTTAGGTTAGTACTGCTTCAGTGACGTCCAGATCAGGAAGTTACTTATTTAGAACTCTAACGATTTACCCATTAAATCTCTCTAAGTTTGAAAATCATGGAAACTTGTAGTCATTTTTGAAGGTGTTTAAAATGACCATACATGGAGCAAATGACTTTTTTAAATCCACTACCATGATTAACTGTTTAGATGTCAAAGCCAAAATTTAATTATGCATTACTTACTTGAGGAACATTGACTTGTGCTAATGTGGAAAGTAAAGTTCTATGGAAGTTTGGATCCCTGAACGCATGGATACTCAAGAAGGCTTAATTCATGACCATTTATTTTAATAATATATGAACCAATAATAAATTAATATCTGGTTTTAACATGAGACTAATATACTGCTGGGCGCTAAATTTAAGGTGGAGTTTGATGTCATGAGCGCACTTCAAAATGCCACCAAAAGTTATCCTTAGTTGCCTCATTCTTTACTTCCAGCACTTGTGAAGTATTTAGATACATCATCCATGATTGAATACCTGAAGAGGTGTGAGGTTACTTTTGGGCCCCCAAAAATGTAAGCTCAATCTAACTGGTCCCCACAAGTAAAAGATAGTGCTAGAGGGATCACAGAGAGCATCCCTCCCTGTTGAGGGAATTATGAAAATCGCCGCAATCTATCCAAAATAACTTGTTAGATTTGTGAATATAAAGGGCATTATGTAACCACCTGCCCTAATTGCCACCCTGAGGTGAGCCTTGTGACCTTCCAAGGAAATGAAAGCCAGGAGTTAGCTTGTCAACCTTGGCTCAATTAACCTTTGAGGCTGACTCACTGTTCAGTAGGTCTAATCCATGAAGCTTAGGCACCAGACAACCTTTGCTAACATCATATTTATTCTTGCTAAGCAAATTCTCCTCTGATGCTACCCTTTGTAGATTTGTTCACTTTTATAAACTGTTTGCGCCCATAGAAAACCTTTTGCAGACAATCTTATACTTATTTAACATATGTTGGCCCTCATGATTCAACAAAAAACAATCCAATCTCTCCTTTAGCAGCTCAGCTTCAAGGTCCCTGATAAATAGTTTTTTCTTCCAAACAGGGCAGATCTCAGACTGGTTACTGGACACAGAATATTTGGTTAATCCCAGAAAAGTTAATGTGATTACTTCACCTAAGAGAATCTAAGTGCAAATAAGGGATAAACTTGAGATTCTTCTATAAAAGGTTTTCATTCAGATAATAAGTGATGTATTTTATACTTCAAGTAAATTCAAGATATAAAATGAAGGCTTATTTAATGGATAATTGGGAATTTAGGTTTTAATATGGGGTTTTATAAGTTCCCATAGTCAGGCGTCTTCTGACTACTTCTTTGGTAGCTTCATTTATTTGAGTTAAATCTTGTAGCCACAAGCTCTGTCACGTGGTGGTTATCCCTGAACCTGGATGTTCAAGGGCCTTTGTACTAGTCCTCAATTCTTGGTTTTGGGCCATTGTTTCTTCTGTTAATATTATTTGATTATCAAAATTGGTAATACTCTTCTCAACTTCAGGGGCAAACAATGGCACTCCTGCAATGCACTTCACATTGTGGTTGAAGTGACTCTCAATAATAGCTAATTATTGGATTTGTTAATATTGAATTTTGAACCTTGGATGCTCTTGTCAGCATAATTTGGTTCACTTAACATAGCGTTATCAGAATAATGCAAATTTTTTTGGCCCCTGAAGGTATATAAGGGGTCAATTTTTGTAGGATTTTTGGCAATGATATCTTCATAAAATAAATCTTCTGTATCATCAGAGCAAAATTATTTTTCAATGCCTTCATCCTGAGTTGGCTAAAATTCCTTTGCTCGCCCAAATCTTTAAAAGGACCTTGATTGCCTCCATCCTCAGTGGGTTGGTCACCTGTACCTCCACCAAGCTGGGCTTATTTTCATTAACTCCGCTGGTTGAGGGATGACTTGTTGCACCAGTTACAGCCTCATCTGTGAGACAAGGGAAATGAACCTTGTCAATAGAAGGGGTGACGCTCTATTGCTGGTCATTATTAGTCCTATCCCAGAGTCATGAAAGAGGTGTGAGCTATACTCCTAAACAAAAGAACTGACAAAATCATTTCTGAGGTATCAGTCATCACCAGAAGCCAGCAAGCAGCCATTGAACAATAAGTACAAGATGTTATATCCAAACTGTTAAAATCTAGTAGCTTTGTACTCTTTTATAATTTTAGCTTTCTTCAGCTCCCTTGTGTAAATTCACAGATTCCTGATAAATTGCATGTATTAAATTAACTGAATAAGTGAATGTAAATAGTATAAAAACTATTATTTTAGTTGGATGCTCTTAAAGTTATGTTGAGTATCTTTCCAAAGCTAAACAGGTGATTTTTCATCTTAGGGTGTCTCTAAATTGATAGGGAACTCTTCCCTATTCTCTTCACGCTGAGCCATCGGAAATCTGATAACAAACAAGATAACCTAAGGATATCCAACCTTTACACTCTTATCTCAAAGAGTAAATATACAGCTAGTGTATAAAAAATTAAGTTTTTATCAAATTAAGCTCTGATTTATTTGATAAAAACACAAGGTATTTAAAAGAAATTTGGCGCCTAACTCTTCTGTTGGCGTCTCAATTGGAAATGGTAGCTGATACCAATGAATTAACCTTTAGGGTCGCTTGAAATAATAGTATTTACTATTTTAGTCAGGTTCTCTCACCTACTTGAATACAAGTCTTTTGGGATATGTATAGGAACGTGTCCCAACACCTTCAAACCCCATAATTTGCCCTTATCAGGTTAGCAACCTGCTTAAATAATGTTTCTTACTTATAAACAGAAGTTCATAGTGCTTAAAAGATTAATTTGCCAGGTGTTATCAAAATGTTATTGATTGCCTAGCAACATCTAAACTCTCTTGATCACTTGGTGACAAAACAAATCATATCCAACAAGCAATTTAATTAACAATACTCAATTTAAAAAAGAAACTACAATTTTATTATTTGCCAATTTACAAACAAAAGATTATTGATCAAGTGGATTAAAACCTAGCAGATCAAAATATATTTATACTAATTACTGAGGAAAACCAACCAGGGGATGGACAATATTAAGCTCAGAGGAGCAAAACTTATACTAACTTAAAATTTAGTATGAACAGAAAGAGATGATTATATCACTCAAAATGAATTGAAAAACAAAAAAATATCCAACCAGGTCAGAGGCAGTAAACCGCTATGCATCCATGGTGGGGGTGAGTGGGTATCAGATGACTCATCTTCTTCCTCTGTGTCAGAAAGTGTACAGAAAAGCGGTAAGAGCATGAAATTGGGTGCATCCTTATATGGGGTCAAGGTAGCAGAATGGGGCTTGCAACTTGATTTTTACTATGAGGAGGGTAGTGATTTATCTGTATAGGGCTTTCTCAGCCTTGAGGTGAACTTTGGAAAGGGTGGTGAAGTTGGCTATGTTGTTGCTGGTAATGCTGATCATGGGGCCAAATTTTGCAACCATCACAGCTTTCTGTATTGCTTTATTGGTAAGTTTTGTGGAATCAGAATAAGTCTTTCTATGAACTTGTTGCATAGGGGAAGGACAGGAATGGGTATCCCCTTGGTAAAGACTGCAACTGATTTTGCTACAGCCTTTTGGAGGGGGCAACAATAAGGGGAGGCAACAGCCTCTTTGATGAGTTGATGGTCACTTTGGAATTCATTAGCCTTGGAGTGTAGAGCATAGATCCAAATTGGAAATTGAGCTGCATACTCTGCATTTGGGTACATTTTGAGGCCTGAGGGCCTCGATCAAGTTGGGGACAGAATTTTCCAAATCATAAACTTCCTCCAAATAACCTCATAGATTTTGGTTAAATGATAGGTTGATTGGTATATGGGTGGACTGGGTTAGGTGGCTGGTTGAGTTTTTTATATTTACTAGGTCCATGATGGCTCCTGGTTAGTTAGAGTGAGAGTGGGAGTTTGACATGTAGGTTTCTTATTGGCTGAATCAGTGGCAGTTGCATCTACCACTTTTGGTGGAGGGAGAGGGAGTATTGTGCCCCATTCAAAAAAGTTTTTAGATTGGCAATAAGAGCATCATAGGATGAGTCAAGCGTGTTGGCTTTGGCTTGAGCTATGGTGGGGCAGCGCCACTTTAAGTGGTCTAGTTTAAAAACAAATGGGGAAAATTGTGCGTCCTTTATCTACTCTGGCCCAGAAAGGGGTGGTCAGGGGCAGAAGGTTTAACAGTATGAGGGGAAATCAAAATGGCAATTTTAGTTGAGATTGGGCATATAGTTGCAAAGGCGTGAGGGCCTTCAAGTCAGTTGGCTCCATTATGAACCACAAATTGTAGAATGGGGTCAGCGCCATATGCTGAAAACCCAGCTATTAGTTTATTATATAAAGTATCAGGGGAGAGGTGGGTGGGGAGGCCTGCAAGTTGAACCATAAGAGTGGTGTCATCAGGCAATCAGGTGTGAGTGGTTGGGATGAGGGTTTTCTGGAATACCAGGGAAATGTTGGCTGCAATTGCATCATCAAAACATGTGAAGCTGAAGTCAAAGTACCTCTTGTAAAGTGGAAGTTGATGAAGCCTGCAGGCCGCATAAGCACATGAGCTAATTTTATTGTTTTGTTTTTTGTTGTAGGGAAAAAATTTTCATATTCAACCCAGAGGCTGAATTGCATCTTGCTTTTGGGAGAGCACTATGGGGCTATGAGGCACTGCTTGAGAACATGCAAGGTGAAGGTCGAGATCCCTGGGGGGAACGTATTGATCCAAGGCATTGAGTGGATGGCTGACCTAGTTTAAAAACATTTTCCTGTTAGTTGGGAGAAACTAGGGTATGTTTCGCCACTTCCCTATTTTGGATCAGTGGGCAGCAGGACCGAGTACATCAGGGTTTTTCTGTGTGGAAGTTTTTTGAAGTTACTTAGTTATGCTTTAATTTTTTAAATTTTCTTGAAAGTGATGTCAAGAGGAAGAAAAAAAGGTTGCAGATCAATATTTATTTTTTAGGAATATTTCTTCAAACAATAGTTATTGTGAGTGATGATGACTCCACCATCTGCTATTAAGATTAAAAACCAAGAGGATAAGCAGATACTTCAATATTCTGATTAAGCTGGGTAATATGGGCAAAAATTCCAACATATTTCCAACTTGACCATATTATCTAGCTAGGAAGAAATTTTGAAAACAGATGCCATTTTATTTATAGCTTGAAACCACCAGCAAGTCTTAAAATTGACCTCTTATCCTATCACATTTTCCCTCACTCAATGCATCTCTGGACACTTCTTCTTCTAGTGTGTTTCATTCTGTTTCCTTCTTGCTCCTGCCTCTGCAGAGTGCAGTTCCTTAGGATTCCTGATGAGCCAGGCCAGCTTGGTTTTTGTCACTGACACTGCACTCTGGCAACCTGTAAAAACTCCAGGACGGGTTCTGATGATTATCTCATCATTGAAAAGATCTTCAGTTGGCTTCTCTGAGTCCTGTTCTCACACCCTGGGACCACTCATGGAAGATTCAGTTTCAACCCAATCTGGTCCTACAAATACTCTGCATAAGTACTTTTTTCTAGTGGATCTAGTTTCATCCTGTCCTGACACTGCTGATCACAAAGCAGGTTCCCAATGCTCTCGCCATTTAACATGTACCAACCCCAGAAAAAGTTCCAATGATTATCTCATCAATAAAAAAATAACTAGTTGGCTACTTTAAGTCATGTTCTCATGCCCTGGGACTACTCATGGTAGACCCAGTTTTAACCTGAGCTGTCCCACTGATGCTCTGCATAAAACACTTTTTGGCAGATCTAGTTTCAGCCTGTCCTGATTCTACAAATGACAACGTTCTTCTCCATCATCCCTCATTCCCTCTTATCACTTTAGCAGTTGTTATCACTGCCAGTGCTCTTAAGCTCATAGTCAAAAGAAAATCTCAACATTATTGAATATATTTTTCTTTCTTTGTGATTATTTTTCATAGATAATTGTTTTCTTTTTCTTTTTCTTTTTTCCATCATCACCTTTCATTCTTAGATCCAATAATTGAGGTGTTTAGTATAGCCCATTTCACTATATGTCCATCCACAAGGTTTCTCAGTGTGTAGGCATCTCTTGCTGACTTGGTGATAACCTTAAATGGTTTCTTCCATTAGGCCTTAATTCCTAGCTTGTCACTGCTTTTGACAGGTTCTTATTTCATTTCATCTTTTTATAGCGCTAGCACTTGCTTCTTTTGGTATCATATAATGTGACTTTATCACTATTAAAAAGTTCTGCTAAAATTATTCCTCATTTTTTTCTTTACATTAATTATTAGCTTTAATTGACATCCATAACGTTTTGATTGATTTCACCAACAGATCTGAAAACAATCCCATAATTGTATGGATTGGTATAGCAGCATTAATTTCATCCAATTTTGACTTGAATTGGTTATCTTAGTTCTCAGTATTTCTTTTCTTATTCATTTATTTTACTAATATAAGGTTGTGCAATTTTTCATGATTTCTGAATTAATCGCCTTTGTTTTCAACTCTGATATCATTATTGCATATATAATTGACTTTGTATCTTAAAAAAATGTATCCTCTCTTAGGCCTTTATAAATAATTTTGTGGCATTAAATCTGTCTGAGCAGATATCCAGTTTGAGAAATTCTCTTGTAGTGCTAAATTGTTCTGCATCTAGACTGCAAAACCTCTTTCCAAATATTGAGCACTTTCATCCTCCTCTTGAGGCATCACAAGATTGACATTTCTCTTCAACTTTCTCCCCAACTTTGGTGGTCATATGTTCCGTTGTACCATCTTTCCAATAGTGATGGTTTTAATCTGTCCACTTTGATCCATTGGGTTTCTTCCACTTCAAAGCTCAATTCTGCTTATTGGCTATTTTTTCCAATAAACTCTAGAACATCATCTTCTAATTCCAGTGTATTCTGATCTTCATCATCTGGAATTTCATCTTTATTTTATTGGCTTATGTCACTGACTTTAGTGCATTCTTCTTGACACTTTCTAGCTCTGCCCAAAGCTTACTAATCGCATTCTTATGGTACATTATTGATAATTTCTTTCTACTAAATTAGTCTGAAAACTCAACTATCCCTGTAGGGAGCACCATTGTTAAAGTCTAGGGGCTGCATACTCAGTACTCTTGGTAATTGGCACAAGATGTTATTTTCAACTATGTGACTCACTTTAGATCTACAGACTTCTTAACAGGTTCATGTTATGTGCAATCAATATTTGTCAATAAAATTTGATAAAATATGTGAGCGATTGATTCCAGTATGAAGACAAGTATCAAGCTGAGAATTTCCCAGCCAAATATATCTCCATCTCGGGGTTTTCCTTGTAACAAGCATTAACATTCTTCCTTTAATCCTCTGATGAAGTTACTAATAAACTCTTAAGAAAACAAGAAAATTCCTAAACCATTAACTCCTCCTCTGAAGTTAAAAACTTCTATATGAAAACAGAACTGAATCTACTGATAGGAGGTTCAGCAGTTCCTAAGAGAACTTCTACTCTTGAGACTTGACTACTGATTCTGGCTTTGAAGGTCCTCTTCTAAGACTTATCTATAATTTATAGTTCAGTGGCCTTCTTGGTAAAACTTCAATCCCTTCCTCTCCTGATTCAGAATCTGCAGTGAACTTGAAAGTTTAATCTAGACAAAGAATGTCTTATTGCTCAGCTCTATTTTCAAGAGTAATTAAATTACAACTAATGTATAATAGACTAAATATATGATTATATACAAGATTCTTCAAGGATCTGCTTTATTAAAATAATCAACAAGGAAATATATAAGGGATTAGCACCCAACTCTTCAGTTGGCACCCCAATTGGAAATGACAACTGTTGTAAGTCCAGAGGAACGTCCCCTGTGCATAGATTGGGCGCCTTTTCCATTTATGAATAAAAGAGGCCAAAGAGGGCAGCTGTACCCCTTGTCTCCTAGGGCAACCTCGCCCACATGATAGACAAGCGCTGGTTAACAGCCTCCATCTTCAGATTCCTCCCCCAGTACCCTCACTCACCTCAAATGAACTGGTCAGCCATATTAAGGAAATCTGTGCCAAGATCACCAAATTGATGTTGAAGAATTCGAGACTGATGGGATCAAAGCTGGATGATTGGAAAATGCATGCCAAAAAAGGGGCAAAAAATTTTATTGGCTGAAATTGTGGTAAGTTTTAACTTAGTTTCAATATGATTATTGACGCCAACCCCTCCCAAAATTGTCAGGGATGATTTCTGATGTGCATATGGTATCTTCAGAAACCACCACTGACAGTTCACAACCCTGATCCAGCAAATTGGAAGTTGTGGCCAATGGAACTTATTTTACTGAATGAACGGCCTAGCAACTGGGCACGAGCAGGTTGGGCATCCCAAGCCCATTTCCAACCAATTGGGACTGCCTCTACATGGGGTGGCCCTGGGGAGTTCTCATTGCTCATCAGACAAGACGCCATCATGCTAAATGACGGAAATACAGTTGAGTCTTGGTTCAGGCGTTAGAGGTCAAACCAAAAATGACTCAGCCTGCTGCCAAATCCTTTGATGTCATTTTCAATTGAGATTATCTGCCCCATTCCCCAAAAAATTCACTGGGTTAGATGAATTTGAGGGACCTGATCCCTGCTTGGATTCACCACAATTGAACACAATTTAATCAGTTGCCTGGCACTGAGAAAACTGTTGATCAAATTTTCTTCCTTTATTTACTTCATAAAAATTATTTCCCCAACTTTAGTCTTTTTATGTTGAAAAACAAACCACCTTTTCCTCAGGCATTCCAACATCTCTTGGTGTTTATGGCCGTTCTCATCTGATATTTCACTAGGTGTCTATATGTGATTATGGCTCATATGCAATTTTTGGTGGAACTCCTTCCCAATTCTATAACTGTCATACTAGCAGCAGTGCCTCTGGCATTCTGGTTTGCCATTTGGGTGCTTCGGCACTCAGGCTGGCAGGCCAGTCTAATTCTAGCTTGCTGCTTGCCTGACATAATCGACCAACCATTACTCCTAACCATTTCCGCCTTTCTCATAGATATTGGCATAGCAATGGTCCCTTCTTTTCAGCTGAAACAGGTTGTGAAAAAAAATTCTTTGACAATGGTAGCCTAGTACCACTCAAAATGTCAGCTCTTCATCCCATAGTTGCTGCGGCTATTGTGCTCATGTCAGTATGTTCTGACAATATGACTTGTAAAGGGCTTACTCCCACTGAACCTAGCGGTTTCCCCTGACTCTACTTTCATCTCTTCTATATCACCAGATTCAACTACAGATGTCAATAAAGAGAACTTTGCTTACTTCTTACTGCCCATGAAGATTAGTGTTGGAGCCCATCACGTTTTCTTTGAGGCTTTGGTGGATACAGGAGCTGCGGGAAATTTTATAAGCGTTGAACTAGCCCAACAATTGGAGCTCAATCTGGATGTAGGTCCTTTGGTGATAGTTGCTTCTTCAGCCTCCCAGACCTCATATCTAGTCCTTTGGCCAGTTTCTTTCTCATTATATCAGTTTATATTTTGTGATCAGTTCTCAGCAATGCCAAACTTGGCGTTTCCAGTTATCTTGGGGGTTGGATGGTGGTGCTGGCAACATGTTAAGCTTCATCTAAAGTCAAATATGTTGTCATTTGCCAATGATTAAATGGATGGAGAATTTCCCTTAGTTAATACCTTTAAGAAAACACAAGGCCACATATCCATTACTTCCCTCATTTCCCCTTTGGGCCTTCCATCTGATTTTCCTGAATATTTGATGCACTATTGGTGTATCTTCAATTCTGAAAAGGCGGACTGTCTTCCCCCTCACACTAAATTTGACTTAGGATTCCGAACAATAGTACAGTTGGTGAACATCAACTGCCCTTTGTATCCACACATGACAGAAGAGGAGGCTTCTCTTAACATTTGGTTAGATAATATGCTCAAGAAAGGATGGTTGTTTAAAGAGAAGTCACCAATTGCTTCCCCCATCATTTTTGCCAAGAAGGCTGATGGCTCTCTCCATCCCTGCGTGGATTATGGTCACCTAGTAAAATTACAGTGAGCGATCCCTACCTTTACCTCTTGAGCAAACTATCAGTCAAGCAATTGCAAAGTCTCACATGTTCTCCAGCTTGATCTCATCAATGCCTTTAACCAAATAAGAGTAATGGAAAGTCAAGAATGGCTTACTGCGAATTGTACCAAATGAGGTATCTTTCAGTTCTGCATAATGCCCTCCAGGCTGAAGAACGCCTCAGCCACCTTTTAAAGAATGATTGATAGTGTGTTGGGAAACCTCCAGTTTACATATATAGTTGCATATATTAATGACATCTTAGTTCATTCCCCAACTCCAAAAAACATGCTAAAGACTTAGAAGCGGTCATGGTTGCTTTGCACAATGCAGGGTTGTTCATCAAGCCTTCAAAATGTGAGTTTTATAAAAAGGAAGTTACCTTTCCCAGGAACCTGGTCCTAAAAGATGGTTATGCAATTCCGCCCAACAAATTAGATGCCATCCGTGAGTGGCCAACTCCAACAACCCAGAAACAATTATGGAGTTTCTTGGGAACCATTATTTTTTAAAGAAATTTCCTCAGCCCTTTTTCAGTTGCTGCTCTGCTCCACCCCCTCACAGGTAGAAATGTGCCTTTCCATTGGACCTCCAAATGCCAGAAGGCGTTCAAGTCAAACAAAGAAGTTTTTTATCACTCCTTATCCTAAAACATGCAAACCCCATCAAACCATATATTGTTGCTTATGATGCTTTAGAAGTAGCAGTTGAGGCAGTACTGCTCCAGGAGCATGATGGCTTAGCACATCCAGTTGCCTACTTTTCCCAGAAATTTACTTCAACTGAGCAATCGTGGGCCATTTATAATAATAAATTGGCAGCTGTAGCATGGGCATTGACTCATTGGCGGTACCTGTTACAGGGTGCCCAGAATGATTAACTGTGAATTTGGACCACCAAGCTCTTTTATATTTCCACAAACCACAGAAATTGGCACATGGGCAGGCTCATACCTATCAGGATTTATGCAGTTTCACTTTTATATAGAAATTTGTGGAAGATTCATTTAATGTGCTTTCTGGCTTCCTTAGCTGCAACCTGGCCCATTGCCCCATGGGCTTGGAGGAAGTGGACCTGGTTACTGTGATCCCCACCACCCAACTTCTATCTATTGTCCCTCCTGTGGTCGCCTCAGTAGAGTTAGCTCCATATGCGCCGCTTATTTTACGGGTTTTGGAAGCTCAGATGTCCTTCCTCAAAGGAGTGGAGTTACCTAATCAATTATCCCTTCAAACCTACAAACATTCCCTGTATTTCTTGAGAAAGGGTCTCATCTATTTTAGATTGTGAGTTTGGGTTTCTCCTCTCCTTAGAGCCAAGGTATTTTGAGTGCATCACGACCCTCCCATGATTTGCCATCTTGGCAATAAAAAATGCATCAAATTGATCAAGCAGACCCATAACTGGGAAGGTTTAACTAAGGAAGTTCCAGCCTGGATCGCCAATTATGTTACCTGTGATCATGCCAAGTCAGACCGCTCAGGAAAGAATGACCTCCTACATCCCTTACAACAGGCAGAGTGTCCATGGACATTGGTGTCCATGGATTTTATTGTTAAACTCCCCTCTTCTAATGGGTTTATGGCAGTGATGGTGGTGGTCAATCTCTTCAGCAAATTTTCCCTATTTATTTCCTGTGCTTCTGTGATCTTTTCAGAAGAAACCACTCATCTCTTCATACGCCATATGTTCTCTATGTTTGGTCTTCCGCAGGAGATCATCAGTGACTGTGGACCCCAATATAAAGCGCAGTTCTGGAATAAGCTTTTACCCATTTTAAAAATTACCCCCTGCCATTCCACCGCATACCATCCTCAGTTTGACAGACAAACTGAGTGGGGCAACCAAATATTTTGGAACATTATTTGCGTTGTTACGCATTGGCTGCACAAGATACCTGGGCTGATGACCTCCCTCTCACCCAATTTGTTTATAATAACGGTACTCACGCTTCTATGTGGTTTTCTCCCTATAATGCGATGTTGGGTTATAACCCCTCTTTTTTAGTCAGTCCCTGTCTATGCCCAGAGGTTCCTGCTGCCACAGATCACATTTAGCACATTCAGTCTACCCAGTCCTTAGTGAATAAGCATCTCACAAAGGCTATCAATGATCACAAATGGTTTGCGGATTAAAATGGCTTCCTGGCTACAATATAGCGATGGGCTCTCACGCTATGTAGGATACTCGCCATCTGCAGATGCAGGTACCTTCCCAGAAGTTTTCGAGCAAACGTTTGGGTTCCCACCTGGTGGAGGAAGACTTGGGCAATGGTTTTTTCAGGTTAGAACTGCCAGCTCATTGGAAAAAGCACCCCATCTTCCACATTTCTCAGTTGTCCCCATTCAAGGGGATCATTCCCACTGAACCTGAACCAATAGTGATAGAGGATGCTGAAGAAGCCGAGGTGGAAAACATCTTAGTGTCCCACAAATCCAGGCAGTCAGTTCAGTATCTCGTCACGTGTAAGGGGTATCTGGCTTATGAGAATAGTTGGGTCAAGGCTTGGGATTGCGTTAATTACATGGAACTGGTCAAAGCGTTCCATGTGTCCCATTCTGATGCTCCCCATCCCCCCAAAAAAGTTGCAACTGTAATGGTGATCAAAAAGCCCAAGGCTCATGTAAAGGTGGCCCTCATGCAGTTTTCCAGCGGTGGCGCCCTTCCTTTGGAAAAAGGAAAGGGTAATGTAAGCTCAGGGGAACATCCCCAGTGTGTAGATTGGGTGCTCTTTCCATTTCCAAATAAAAAGGGTCTGAAGAGGGCGTCTGTACCCCTCATCTCCCAGGGCAACCTCGCCCATGTGATAGACAAGCGCTGGGTAACAGCCCTCCCTCTTTGGATTCCTCCCCCAGTACTCTCACTCAACTTGGTCAAACTGGTCAGCTGGATTAAGGAAATCTGTGCTGAGATCACCAAATTAATGTTCAAGAATTTGAGACTGATGTGATCAAAGCCAGATGTTCAGAAAATGCATGCCAAAAAAGGGACAGATGTTGAATTATTGGCCAAAATCATGGGCGGTTTTGAGTTAGTCTCCAATAATGATTGTCAATGCTAACCCCCTCCCAAAATCATTGGTGATGATCCCTGATGTGTAGATGGTATCTTCAGAAACCATCACCAACAGTTCAAAACCCCAATCCAGAAAATTGGAAGTTGTGGCCAATGGAACTCATTTGACTGAACAAATGGCCCAGCAACTGGGCATGGGCAGGTTAGGCATTCCAAAGCCATTTCCAACCAATTGGGACTGCCTTTACATGGGGTGGCCCTGGGGATTTCCCATTGCTCATCAGGCCAGATGCCATCATGCTAACTGACAGAAACGCAGTTGAGTCTCAGTTCAGGCATTCAAGGTCAAACTGACAGCAACTCGCCCTGCTGCTAAATCCTTCAACGTTGGTTCCAATTGAGATTATTTTCCCCATTCCCCAAAAAATTCACTGGGTTAGGTGAATTTGAGGGGAGCTGGTTCCTGCTTGGACTCACCACAATTGAATACTATTTAATCAGTTGCCTGTCACTGAGAAAACTGTTGATCAAATTTTCTTCCTTTATTTTCCCAGCATAAATCCTTTCCCCAGCTTTAGTTTTTTTATGTTGAAAAACAAATTGCCTTTTCCACCAGCATTCCAACACCCCTCAGGGTTTATGGCAGTTCTCATCTGGTATTATACTAGGTGTCTACAGTAATTATGGCTCATATGCAATTTTTGGCGGAACTCCTTTCCAGTTCCATAACCATTATACTAGCAGCAGTGCCTCTGGCATTCTGGTTTGCAATTTGGGTGCTTTGGCACTCAGGCTAACAGGCTGGTTTAATTATATCTTGCTGTTTGCCTGACAGCTGTTGCCACTGAATTAACCCTTCAAAATCTCTTCAACAATAATTGAAGCTTCCGCTCATCCATCCACCTAGTTGGGATCCACCGCTGACTAGATAATAATCCATTATGGGTTGGATTTGGAGGTAGCATGTCCCAACGCCCTCATCCAGCCCCAGCAGAGTAAATCCCATTAAGCTAGCAACCTGCTTAGGTAATGGAACCTTTTACTCATTATCAGCAGGTCAAATTGCCTTAAAGTTTAAAGCACCAGTTGCTGATACCAAAAGCATTGTCAACACCCAGAAACTAATTAATATACTATATTAATTGGCAGTAAACCCCGATTGACTCCTATAAGTTAATTATATTATCAATACTAAACTTGACAACTTAATTACTTTTTATTATTGGAGATCATCCTTGATGCAACATTAGTAATTCAGCGTATTGAAACCTAAAATTACTTATTTGTTCATTAAGGCTAATTTACTAACATATAGTTATTATATGGAATGATAACTCTCACATCCACTACAGGATTTATCTCTAGCAGATAAGCAGATTTAATATAATTGGATCAGGCAGTATAATATGGTCATAATAAAATCCTAAAAACATCTAGGAGTTATGATGGTAAAGGATATTCCTGATCATCGCATTATTTTTATTTGAGTTAATAGTAAAATAAAGATATAAATTGCTTTTAGGTGGCGCCACAGAATTGGCGCTTAATTTATAAAAAAATGAAGGCCCTTCTATGCTTTTAAAGGATCTGACTGGTCTGAGCTTTAAGAATATGGGCCATTTATCAACTTAACAATTTGATGTTAATGCCAAATTGCAGCAACTAAGGGAATTGAGGTGGACTTTTATAAATAGGGTTCAAAATGGCGGAATGTCTAATAAATTAGAGTAATTTACCCATTTTACAACCAAAAACCCTATTATATAAAGAATCAGTAAATGGACTGAAATTTCTATCATCAAAATTTTTCAATTTAGTAAAATATGTAGACTGTGCTTATAGATAGACTTTCTGAATTCAGCACAAATGCCAATTTTTTATATATCCAAAAAAATTTAAGTTCTAAACTTGCAATATGGTTAAATCAATAGATATAAAGTCTATCACATAATGAATGCTCATTTAAAAATGAAATAATGAGAATTTTTCTCTAAGTTCTATTTATTTACACAGTTTCTGCTAAATTAATTTATATTGTGAAAAGCTTTAAAATTCCTTATTTTGTTTACATATTATACTATTATATACGCTTTTCCCCTGAGCTGAGAAACTGAACTCAGTCAATTGAGAAATCCCACTTTGCCCTCTCCTGGGTCAATGGGTGCTATTAGTGTTGAGTATAATCTTAACCCTCCTTCAAGGTCTGCTTCAACCTCAAAATAGTTTTATGCGGGCACCCAGAGTTCTGTCTGGTGTGTTTTTTGATTTGTGGTCAAATTACCTGGTTGGTGTTACTGAAAGCTTTTGTCAACTACTGGAAAGAGCTGGTCCATTACAGAGGGGCTATATGTTTTACATCTATAGATCTCATCAGCGGATATTGGCAGATTGGCCTGCCTCCTGAAGACCAAGAAAAGTGTGATATTACCTCTCAAGAATTATTCCAAACAGCCCAAGTGCACCAAAGATTATGCAATGTGCCAGCCACCTCCCAGTGGGAAATGGATACTATCATGGAAAATATAAAGATAATCTGTGCTTTGGTTTACCATGATTTTATTCATATGCTCTCAAAAACTTTCACTCAACATCTATTGCTTCAGTAACGGTACTCAGAGGTTATCCCAAGCCTAATTAAAGATCAAACCTAGCAAGTGCCAGTTCTTTAAATCCCAGATGGAATATCTGGATCATATTTTGACACAAGAAATTTGGCCTCAATTATCAAAAATATGGTGCTAATAAATCATGAGGGGATGTAAAGTAAGTGAGATATCAAAGAATATTTTGAAAAGGTACAATATTACTGCCAATTTATACCAGAATTTATGCAAACTACTAAACCTCTATTACATCTTTTTTGTAGAGATATCACCTTTTTTGGTCCCATAAATGCAAAGACTCCTTTGATTGTCTATATAAAGCCATGATTAAAGTCCCATCATGAGATCTCCCAACTTTAATCAGCCTTTTATAGTACAATCTGATATATCCATCACCGCTATAGGAACTTCACTTCCTCAGATAAGAGGATGATGAAATAAAATATCCAATAGCCTTGTGCAGTTGAGTTCTGTATAAACGTGAGCTTAGTTACACTTTAATTTAGCAAGAATGCCTGTCATCATATGCACCTGTAAGCAATTTTGAGTCTATAAATATGGGACCAAATTAAAAATTGTCACAGTTGGAATTTCTATACAAATTGGAGATTGGGATGATTTAACAGCGGGATTTAAACTGAACCGTCCAAATAGCTGAAGCCAATATTGGGAATAACCCTTGACAAAATTCCAGTTCTAAAATCGGGGTTCAAACCTGATCTATGTAGCAAATGCCCAAATAGGTAATGAGAAATAGATATTGGTTTACAATACATGGAAATGGACCATGTAAGGAGAGTGTCTGTAACTCTCCTGTTTCCAGTGTGGAGGTGCTTGGTGCCCCAAGCCAATGCGTGGAAACTAGCCATTAGTACTAAAGCTACTAGCGCCTAGCAGATGGTTCTGGACTAATAGTAACTAAAACCAAAAACCGCGATCAGGAAACACCCAAAAACGAAGAGGTGCACAAGAAGAGGAGAAGTAAACAGACCAGGATGGAGGGGACCTGGGAGAAACAGTGGTGCAATTGGGAAATATTGGATTGTGTGCAAAATGGCAAATTGAATGGAGCATGAGACCTCCTCAAAGGGGTCCGCGCACATAAACTTTGGTAATAACATTTTTAAAAATGGAGAAAATGAGGAAATTTTTATTTTGGAGTCAACCAACAGGGACAGTTGGTCAGGGAAAACATATTTAAAATTGACTGGGGAAGTAGTGTTAATGCCGCAGTAAGCCCAAGCACTGACTCACCAATAGGGCGATACTGCCATCAGAGTTGATGGAATAGGCCAAAACTGACTTCACTCAAGTAATCAATTGAAAAAGAATTTTACCCAAGCGCGTTATTTTGAAAATAGAAAGGGTTTCAAAACTCCGCTCCTTGACTAACTGAATTGAACCATCCTTGTTCATTCAGTAAATCATTTGTTTTAACGCCTGGCTCAACATCAGGGGCTGGGCACTCGGCACCCCACTAGGACCAACCTGGGCATATTTTGTCCTTACCCAGCGCTGGTCTAGGGTGTTTTTCAGATCTGGGAGGCCCTGTAACTTCGCCTTTTTGGCCTCCAAGCGCCCAGCCTTATCTTTGGGTTAGTCCCCACTATTATTTCATGTTCACATGACATTACCCTCTCCTCCTGATGGGGCTCAACCCCCCTCCAGGGGCTTGTGCCAGGGAAAAGTTCTTGTGGGCAGGAGCCAACTTCATGGCGGCGATGGTCAATTTCAGTTGGGATCCAGCAGCCTGGGGAAAACGCTGGTGGAAGGCGTCAATCAGTTCTTGGGCATGCACACAGTCGCGCGCTGGAACCCAACTGTTTTCTGCAGCATCAAAGCCCTTCCAGGATACCAGGTACTCAACTCTTCTTTTAATGCGGCGGAAGGCAACTATCTCTTCCACCTCCCACTCTGGCACCCCATCCATGAGATAGGCCTCAGGAGTCTCTGGTGGGGAGCCCTCAAACAACGTCAGTTTGCTCTCATTAAACACCAAGAAGATCTGGAATGAGGGGGGAGATCTAGCTGGTATGAGGCATGGCCCACCTTTCTAACAACGCGGTAGGGGCCAATCCTCTTTGGTCTCAGCTTCTTACATGGCTGCTTGATTGGGATTTTATGAGCCTCAAGCATCACAAGATCCCCTTCTTTTTATGCTGGACCCACTCGGCGCTTCCCATCAGCGTTCTCCTTATATACCTGCATAGCCGCCTCCAAGCTTGTGGAAACCCCCTGGTGGACCTTCTTGATTGTCTTGGCAAAGTCCACCACCGCTTCAACCTTTAACCCACAGCTGGGATCCATGTTAAAGGCGTGTTTAAAGCCATGGCTGGCGAAAAATGGGGAACAGTTGATTGAATAGTGCAAGGTATTGTTGTAGCTAAACTGGGCCATGGGAAGGTGAGAAGCCCAATCTGAATGATCTGCAGCGGTGTAACACCGCAGATACTGTTCCAAGCACTGGTTCACTCGTTCAGTATGCCCATCTGATTGGGGATGATAGGCAGTTGAATGGCAAGGGCAAATGAAGAGTTTTAAACATTTTTCTCTCAAAACACAGAGGTAAACTGTGGGCCCCAGTCGCTGATAATTTCTTGGGGGACCCCATGGAGCGCAAACACATGGATGACGAAAAGCCTAGCCATCTCGCTGTGGTTATGGTTGTTCTGCAAGAAATAAAATGGGCAAACTTCATAAACCTGTCCACCACTACCATTATGGCATCATAACCATCTGAGACTGGTAACTCCACAATGAAATCAACTGAGATGGAGGTCCAGGGCCCATCAGCCTTTTGGACTGGTACCAACAACCCTGCTAAAGGTTGACGATTGGGCTTCATCTGGTTGCATACCAGGCATTCCTCACAACACTAGCCCACCTGAGCTGGCAAGCCCTTCCAATTGTATAATTGTGACATATCAGCTCCAAGGTCTTTGCTCTCCCCGGATAACCAATGATGATTCCATCATGATGGTCCCAAATGATGTCCAGGCGCAGTGGTCCAACAGGTACCCAAAGGCGTCCCTGGAACCACACCATCTCATCCTTTACGTGATAGCCCCTGGATAGATCCTCTTAATTTGAAGCGCTCTTTGCAAGTACCATGGCATATTTGTCTGACAGTGGCTGAGAGAAAACAACCTTTCTAAACATACCATATTCCTCCGCGTTATCCAGAGGTGCAAGCGCTGATCCGTTGTCCAGAGGAGAGGGTCATTGAGGCAGAAGTTTACTTGGAGGAATCATCATCTGGGTGTTGTGCAGTTCTACCTCCTTGAGGTCAGGGGCTAATTCAGGGTTGCGGCTCAAAGCATCCGCCAAACCATTCTCCTTACCCTTGGTGAACTTATACGTGAATGCAAATTGGGCAAGGGTCTTATGCCAATGGGTCTGGCGTGAGGTTAGGACATGAGGGTGCGTTAGTACAGCAAGGCACAGCGATCTGTACATATGCTGAATGGTTGGGAAGAGCCATGCAAGTGGTGATGCTAATACGTCAGCATCTCCACCACTACTAGTAACTCCTTAACATAAATGGTATAATTCAACTCATGCAGAGACATTTTTTTAGAAAAATATCCCACTGGATGCTCTATCCCATCTTCGCCTACTTGCAACAAGGCAGCTGCTATGGCGAAGTTAGAGGCATCAGTCAACACAATGAACTCCTTTGAAGGGTCAACAGGTGAAGAACAGTCGTGGACAACAGGGTGCACTTCACTGCTTGGAAAGCATCCTCCAAAGTGGGGGACCACTGAAGCACCTTGGCACCACTAGCCTTGTATAGGGGAGCTGCCACCTCAGACAGATTGGGAGTGAACTTCTTGAGGAACGTGCACGTCCCCAAAAAGCTCCTTAATTCCTTAACTATGGTGGGTGTAGGCTACCCATGAATCGCCTTCTCCTTGTCTGGAGTTATCATGTGTCCTTGGTCAAACATGACGTTGCCCAGAAATGTGACCTGGGACTTAAAGAACTCACACTTAATAATTTTCAATGTAAGGCTGGCTGCCTTTACCGCTCCACCCCTTGCCAAAGATGAACTGCATGGGGCTCCTGATCAGAGGAAAACACCAGGATATCATCCATGTAGGCGACCGCGCATACCCCTAATAGGTCCCCCAACGCGGCATCAATGCGGCGTTGGAAGATAGCAGGGGCATTCTTAAGCCCAAAGGGCATGACCTGAAACTGGAAGATCCCTTTTCTGGTAGTAATGCGGTCAACCACTATTGTCCCTTTTTAATCCAGATCTGATTGAACGCGTTGAGGCAATCCAGCATGGAGAAGACCTTCGCCTTCTCCACATAGCGTGCAATCTGGGAATCCAAAGGGATGGGATGTAGGTCTGGTACAGTATCGTTTTTAAGGTTACCATAGTCTATGCAGGGGTGTAAAGTACCAACAGACTTCTCCACAAAGAGTAGGGGGAGCATACAGGGGAGGTACGCTGAAAATTTGCACCTTTGGCCAACTGTTCCTTCACCCACGCATCCAAGGCCTCTTCCTCCTGGACAGTTAATGGGTAAATGAGGGAAGATATGCGCACCAGATCCACCATGAGCTTAAAGTCATAATCAACTAATCCCGTGGAGGGAGGAATCTTCAGCAAAGGAGCAAGATAGGGGTAGGAACATTGGGCCAATGAGGTAATGGGCCCTGGATGTTATCCTCTGATAAGGGAACAATCAACTGGTGACCGTTAATCAAAGACAAAGATAACGTGTTTTCTTTCAAATTAGTGCGGACATCAAACTTTCTCCACCACTCAACCCCCAAAATAATGGGGAACAAGAGGCGCTTGATAGCTTGGAAATGATCAGACAGAAGATAGGTGCCCACCTGGTAGTCCACCATCCCTATGACGTTCACTGTAGGGATACCTTGAGAAGCTCCACCTCTAACCATACCACCTGGTGAGTAATACAACTCAAGGTAGTTAGCCAGATCTAGGTCAATAAAATTATTGGTGGCACTGGTATCCACTAAAATGGTTGTGGTGAACTTCCCCAAAGAGGATGTTAGGGTAGCAGTCAAGAGGAAGTATCCCGAGTGGGATTTATTCTAAGCAGAAAACGCCCCCAGTTCACCTAAATTTTCTTCTGGCTTGAGCAATCCATAAGAGTAGGTCTGGGAATCAAAAGAGAGAGGGATATTTTGCCACTCTTACTAGTGAGACCACATACCCCTCCATGCCTTCTGCAGGTGCATAAATGCTTTCATATAGTAGGCGCAGCTCTTTTTCAACTTTCTATGTGCTGCAAATCATGGAAGAGGTCAAACGAGGATTTTCTGGTGTGATTCCATACACAGGAATGGGTTCAAGATCTGAACCATGAGAGAGAAAAATTGGTTCAGAGGTATATCTCAGGTTTTTGTTATAAAACGCGTTTTTAGATGCAAATGACCTTGTCCCTTAAACCATGATGGAATGGCTGATGATATCCATGGCCAACACCTCCAGGCCCATCTTTGCCAATTCTGATGACATCAGCTATTTGTGGGGGCGAAAGAAAACTCATTTATTTAAATTGACATTGAGAAATTTGGCGGAATGTCAGGGAATCACGACCTTTAGACCTCAAATTGTTTAAAACCACCAGGTATGAACATGAAGGGTGGATAATTTCAAGTTGGAGACAACTAAATTAATGCCAAGTTGCTCCAACCGTTGAGAAAAAGAGGAAACAGCGGTGCAGCTAACAACAGCTGGAGCCCACAGCCAATGGCCACTGTTTTCACCTTGTAAAAGTTACATATGGAAAAAGTTCATGCACATAAGAAAATAGGGTTGGTCGACTTGTGTAAGGAGAGTGTCTGTAACTCTCCTGTTTTCAGCGTAAAGGTGCTCAGTGCCCCAAGCCAACGCATGGAAACTAGCCATTAGTACTAAAGCTACTAGCGCTCAGCAGAGGGTTCTGGACCAATAGTGACTAAAACCAAAAACTGCGATCAGGAAACACCCAAAAATGAAGAGGTGCACAAGAAAAGGAGAAGTAAACAGACCAGGATGAGGGGACCTGGGTGAAACAATGGTGCACTTGGGAAAAATTGGATTGTGTTCAAAATAGCAAATTGAATGGAGCATGAGACCTCCTCAAAGGGGTCCGCGCATATAAACTTTGGTAATAACATTTTTAAAAATGGGGAAAATGGGGAAATTTTTATTTTGGAGTCAACCAACAGGGACAGTTGGTCAGGGAAAATGTATTTAAAATTGACTGGGGAAATAGGGTTAATGCCTCAGTAAGCCCAAGCACTGACTCACCAATAGGGCGATACTGCCATCAGAGTTGATGGAATAGGCCAAAACTGACTTCACTCAAGTAATCAATTGAAAAAGAATTTGACCCAAGCGCGTTATTTTGAGAAATAGAATGGGTTTTGAAACCCCGCTCTTTGACTAACCAAATCAAACCATCATCATTCATTTGGTAAGTTGTTTATTTTAATGCTTGGATCGATGTTAGGCTGGGCACTCAGCACCCCACTAGGACCAACCTGGGCATATTTTGCCCTTACTCAGCGCTGGTATAGGGTGTGTTTCAGGTCTGGGAGGCCCTGTAACTTTACCTTTTTGGCCTCCAAGCGCCCAGCCTTATCTTTGGGGTTGGTCCCCACTATTATGTCATGTTCACATGACAGATCAGGTAACCTCCATGATCTCCCTGATAATTTTTTAGAAAATAAAGCTTACACTCTTTTTCCAGTTTTAAGCTAAATTTTCTACTCTACTTATTTAGGGTAAATTCAATAGTTAGGATCAATGACTCCAAATATGTTAACCTGAAAAAAGACTTTCTAAACAGGGAAAGAAAATACAAAAAAAATTCAGCATCCATGAACTTTGGGTTTTCTGGCCTTTAGGTTAAAAATGGTAAAGTAGTCTAAAAACCTCTTGGGCCCTATAAAACTGGTGCTCCCTGCTAGGTTTACCCTGAGTTCACAGTGCAAATATTATACAATGAGCAATAATAATTTGGCGTTAGATCTCTCTGTATTAGGAAAACCTTACCTTTGTGAAAAACTACCTGCTGTAATATGTGGGATTAAACAAAAACTTCTCACCAAGAGCACTGTTAATTTGAACTATGGGATGCAACTACTGAGCTAAAAAGCAAAATTTGGCAGCTAACTCCACTTGTTGCCACCAAATTGACTCTTTATGCCACCCATAATTGGGTAGAAATAATAGTTGAAGATATTAACGATTTAAAAAATCAGATGGACGCTCTCCACCCTCATGTATCTTTCAGCGCTAGAAGTTCTTCAGGTGAAAATGCACCTCCATTGTCAATTCAAGTTGTTCAACCATTAACAACCAAGTGGCACGTTCAAACCAAAGTTCAAAGAAAAGTATGTCCCAGGTGAAGGGAGTATCTTCTTTTCCTATTTTGTTATGAAAGTACCATGTAGAAGCTACTGATACCCAACATCTTAAACACCTTATCAACTGTCTTAGTTGCATAGCTCAAGATATTATGGTACCTCACATATTGCTTTTCCAGACTTGAGATGACGCCAAGACTTCTTTTCTTCAGGAATTTGAGAGCGTCCTAAATTTATCCAACCAAAAGCAATCTTTTATGGGCATAAGCCTTAATTGGGAAGAAACCAGCACTGAGTTCTGTCATGGTTAGAAAATGACATCATCCATTGGACCAACGTGAGATACAAAGCTGCATGCAGAAAGGCCAAGAAGGTAAAGTTAGCATGCCTACCAGACCTCAAGCATACCATAGACCAACGCTGTGTGAAGGCAAAATATGCCCAAGTTGGTCATATGGATGCAAGCAAAGTTTGGCCCTGTATTAGAGCAGAAGCATTAAAGTGAAATAGCTTTGTTATCAATAAAAACAGTTCACTTTGGTTCTTAGGAGAACGGGGTCTTGAAACCTGTTCAGTTTTAAAATTTTGAGCTCAGGTTGGCTGCTCCTACAATCAATTACCCAGAAAAAATTACCCAGTATAATGTATTGTCTGATGGAAGCATGCGCCTATTGGCTCACCTCATCTTAGACCCACTTCCCTCAATTGATTGTTTTTCTAAAATCCCTTAAATATTTTATGTCAAGACAAATCTCTCCTGTTGTTCAACTTCTCCCTTACAATAAACCCCCATTTAGTACACTGTTATATATTTGTTATCTTGGACGGTCCTATGCATGAACCTCTTTGCAGAGGTCTTGCACTACATTAACTTTTTAATTTTATCTAAAATAAAACTATATGTTCATGCACCATTGGGCCACCCAGATTCCCTCCAACCTAGGGCGCCTGTACTTTACTACTTGCACCGCACCTCTTATATCTGGATAAAAACTCTAATGATAACACTACTTCCCTTAAATTATTATTGCTTAAGCACCCTCTTCTGGGCTCTGATAACATTTGTACTATCAACTAGTTCCCTGGCATTGGTCCTGTGCACCAAGCACTACCACGCTGGGAACAGGAGAGTTATAGATACTCTCCTTACATTAATAAACCAACCTCTTTATCTTACATGCATGAACTTTTTTGTGGGACTTTCCCAAAGTGTAACTGGTGTGCACCAGCTGTGGGCTTTGGCAGTTCTCAGCCGCACCATTTTCCCCCTTTATGAAGGTTGGATCATATTAGCATTATTTCGCCTGCCTCTAACTGGGAAGTACCCACCCTTCTTGCTCGCACCTGGAAGATACAGACGCTTTGGAGTTCAAAAGTTTTGTTTCATCAACTTTCTGCTGAAATTAATATTTTTACTTTAAATAAATGGGGTTTACTTCAGCACTACGTTTATACAATGCAGACGGCATCTTCAAAGATGGGCCTGGGTTGATGGCCTTGGATAACGTTGAGCAACTCATTGCTGTAAGAAGAATAGGGTTATTTATGACTAAAAACGCATTTTATAACAGGAAACCCATATATACCTCTGAACCATATTTGTGCTCTTATGGCTCAAATATGGAACCTACTCCTGTGTATCAAATTACCCCATAGAACCCCCTTTTGATCTCTTTCATAATCTGCAGCATTCAGGAGGTTGAGAAAAAGCTGTGTTTACAATATGAAAATGTTTATGCCCCTGCTGAAAATATGGTGGGATATGTGGCATCAGTAGTAAGAGTGACCAATTATATCTCTTAATTCTTTAATTCAAAAACATTTCAGGGTAACATGTTATTGCAGATGAAAAGTTTGTTGGTTAATTACTGGCATTTTCTGCTTTAAATAAAGACCATTTGGGGTATTTTTTACTGACTGCTACCCTTTTCTTCCCTTTAGGGAAATTCAGCATCACTATTTTGGTAGATACTGGAGCCTCTGAAAATTTTATGGACCAAAGCCTAGCCAATTATCTTGAGCTGAGTTATGTACCAGGTGGTATGGTTAGAGGAGGGGCGTCCCAAGGTATTTCCACGCTGAGAATTTAGAGTTCAGTGGACTATCAAGTTGGCAACTATCATTTTTCTGACCACTTCCAAGCTATCAAGAACCTCTTGTACCCCATTATTTTGGGTGTAAAGTGGTGGCGAAAGTTTGGTGTTAGGACTAACTTGAAAGAAAAACCCCTATCCCACACATTAAAAAATGGTTGCACATTAGTTGTTCCTTTGTCTGAGGCTATCTTCCAGGGCGATTTGCCTCACTGTCCCAACATCCACACCCTCAGTCTCGCTCCATTGTTGAAACCCTCACTGGAGGTACCTTTACCTTCTTATTTGAAGTGCTTGGAATCTTCTTTTGATGCATTTTTAGCCAACGAATTACCTGTTTATTCAGAGTTCAATTGTGAGTCAAGCTCACTGTGGATCTAGTGCGCATATCTTTTATTTACACATAACTATCTGGGAGGAAGAGGCTTTAGATGTATGGGCTAAGGAGCAGTTATCCAAAGGCGTGATTTTTCAGCTTACCTCCCCTAAATGCTCCTCATTTCTCTTTGTGTAGAAAGCTGATGAAACTTTATGCCCCTGTGTAGATTATGGGAACCTAAATAATGTTACTGTACCAAACCTCCATCCCATCCCTTTGAATTCTCAGATTTCATGCTATATAAAGAAGGCTAAAGTCTTTTATAAACTGTATTGCCTCAATGCGTTCAATCAGATCTGGATTAAGAAGGGACAGGATTGGTTAACCGCATTCCATATCAGAAAATGTATTTTCCAATTTTGGGTTATGCCTTTGGGCTTAAGAATGCCCTGCTATCTTTCAACGCTGCATTGATGCAGTGTTGGGGGACTTGTTGGGGGTATGCGCGGTTGCCTACATAGATGATATCCTGGTGTTTTACCCTGATCATGAATCCCATGCAATACACCTTCAGCAAGTGGTGGAGAGGTTATGGGCAGCCCACCTTACGCTAAAGATCAGTAAATGTGAGCTTTTCAAGTCACAGGTCACTTTTCTGGGCAACGTCATGTTTGACCAAAACATATGATGACTCCAGACAAGAAGAAGGCAATTTGGGAGTGGCCCACCCACACTTTAGTTAATTAATTGAGAAGTTTTTTGGGGACGTGCACGTTCCTCAAGAAGTTCATGCCCAATCTTTCTGAGGTGGACGCGCTCTTGTATAAGGACAGTGGTGCAAAAGTGCTTCAGTGGTTCCCCTTTTTGGAGGATGCTTTCTAAGCATTAAAGTGTACCATGGTGTCCACATCTGTCCTTCGCCATGTGGATCCTTCTAAAGAGTTCATTGTGTCTACTGATGCCTCCAACTTCACCATAGCAGCTGCCTTGTTACAAATAGGTGAAGATGGAATAGAGCATCTGGTGGGATATTTTCTAGAAAAGTGTCTTTGCCTGAGTTAAATTACACGCCATTTACAACAAGGAGTTACTTGCAGTGGTGGAGGCGCTGACATATTGGCGTCACCACTTGCATGGCTCTACCCAACCATTCCACGTATGTACAGACCACCATGCCTTACTGTACTACCGTGCTCCTCATGTCCTAACTCCACAGAAGACTCGTTGGCATGAGACCCTTGCCCAATTTGCACTTCTTATGAGTTCACCAAGGGCAAGGAGAATGGGTTGGCGGATGCCTTGAGCTGCAATCCTGCGCTAGCTCCTGATCCAAAGGAGGTAGAGGTTCATAACTCACAGTGGATGATTCCACTGGATATGATTGTGTCTCAGCTTCCCTCCCTCTGGCCAACAGGCTGGCACTTGCCCCTCTGGAAAATGTGGAGGAATACAGTATGTTCAGGAAGGTAGTCCTTTATTAGCCATTATCATCCAAATATGCTATGGTACTTTCCAAGAGCGCGCTGAATCAGGAGGATCTAATCAGGGGTTATCATGTAAATGATGTGATGGTGTGGTTTCAGGGGCGCCTATTGGTTCCTTCTGGTCCACTTCTCCTGAAAATCATCTGGGACCATCATGATTGAATCACCGTTGGTCATCCTGGGAAAGTAAAGACCTTGGAGTTAATTTGATGCACCTAAAATTGGAAGGGCTTACCTGATCAGGTGGGATGATATTTTTAAAGAGTTTCTGATCTGCAATCAAATGAAACTAAATCGTCAACCTTTAGTGGGTTTGTTGGTACCAGTCCAAAATGCTGAAGGGCCGTGGACTTCCCTATCAGTGGATTTCATTGTGGAATTACCTGTTTCTGATGTTTATGATGCCATCATGGTGGTGGTGAACTGTTTTATGAAGTTCTCCCACTTCATTCCCTGCAGAACAACAATAACTGCGGCTGAGATGGCTAGGCTCTTCATCACTCATGTGTTTGCGCTTCATGGGGTCCCCAAGAAATTAGTAGTGACTGGGGCACCCAGTTTACCTCCGTTTTTTGGGAAGAGTTATGTAAGACTCTTCATATTCGCCCCTGCCATTTGACTGCCCATCACCCCCAATCAGATGGGCATACTGAATAAGTGAACTAGTGCTTAGAACAGTTCCTGCGGTGTTACACTACCGCGGATCATTCAGATTGGGGTTCTCATCTTCCTATGGCCCAGTTTAGTTATAATAACACATTGCATTCTTTGATCAGTTGTTCCCCATTTTTCGCCAACCATGGTTTTAATTCCGCCTTTAACATGGAGCCCAGCTGTGGATCCAAAGTTGGAGTAGTGGTGGACTTTGCCAAGATTATCAAGAAAGTACACCAGGAGGTTTCCATGTGTTTGGAGGCGGCAATGCAGGCATATAAGGAGAACGCTGATGGTAAGTTACAATTGGGTCCAGCATAAAAAGAAGGGGATCTCATGATGCTTGATTCCCATAATATCCCTATCAAGAAGCTATGCATAAAAGGCTGGGACCAAAGAGGATTGGGCCTTACCTCATGGTTAGAAAGGTAAGCCACGCCTCATACCAGTTAGACTTTTCCTCTTCATTTCAGATCTTTTCTGTCTTTCATGGGAGCAAATTGACATAGTTTGAGGGCCCCCCACCAGAGTCTCCTGAGGCTTATTTTGTGGATAGGGTGCCAGAGTGAGAAGTAGAGGAAATAGTAGCCTCCTGAAGTTTAAAGTGAAGACTTGAGTACCTAGTATCATGGAAGGGATTTGATGCAGAGGAGAACAGTTGGGTACCAGCATACAACTGTGTGCGTGCCCAAGAAATGATTGAAGCTTTCCACAAGCGTTTCCCCCAGGCTACTAGATCTCAAACAAAGCAAACCGTTGCCACAACGAAGTTGGCCCCAGCCCATAAGAACTTTTCCCTGGTGCAAGCCCTTGGAGGGGGTTGAGCCCCATTGGGAGGAGAGGGTAATGTCATGATTAGAAAATGACATCATCCATGGAACCAACGTGAAAGTCAAAGCTGCATGCAGGGAGGTCAAGAAGGTGAGGTTAGTAGGCCTCCCTGACCTCAAGCATACCATAAACTAACGCAGGGTTAAGGCAAAATATGCCCAAGTTGGTCCTATAGATGCAAGCAAAGTTCAGCCCTGTATGAGAGCATGAATGTTAAAACAAACTAGCTTTGTTACAAATAAAAATGGTTTGCTTTGGTTTTTAGGAGAACGGGGTCTTAAAACCTGTTCAGTTTATAAAATTTGAGCTCAGGTCAGCCGCTCCTACAATCAATTATCTGAGTTCAGTCAATTACCCAGTATAGTGTATTTCCCAATGGAAGTGTGCGCCCATTGGCACGCCTCAGCTTAGACCTGCTTCCTTTGATTGATTGTTTTCCTGAAATCCCTTAAATATTTCATGTTGAGACAAATCTCTCCCGTTGGTTGACTTCTCCCTTACAATAAACCCACCGTTTATTACACCATTTTTATATTTATGTTATCTTGGACGGTCCTGTGTGCAAACCTCTTTGTGGAGGTCTCATGCCACATTAACCTTTTAATATTATCTATGATTAAACTATATACTCATGCACCATTGGGCCACCCAGATTCCCTCCAACCTAGAGCTCCTGTACTTTACTATTACTTGCACTGCGCCGCTTATATCTGGATACTCACTCTAATGATAGCGCTACTTTCCTTAAGTTATTATTGCTTAAGAACCCTCTGCTGGCTCTGGTAATGTTTGTAATATCAACTAGTTCCCTGGCGTTAGTCCTGTGCACCAAGCACTACCACGCTGGGAACAGGAGAGTTATAGATACTCTCCTTACAAGTTATCACTATTTTAATCTTGAGTCTCAAACGTTGGTTTCTGGAAAACGTCTTACTTTAGATAAAGCTATCACTGCTTCATTTTTAGCGCTTTAAAATATGCCTAACATTCTATTTTATATTTAAGTGGTTAAGTCTAACTGGACGTCTCTCTTCCATATTAAAGAAGCATTTTGGAGATTCTGACTGATTTACTCAAACCCACTGGGCCCCCTCATTTTAATAATAATAATCCTCAGCCCCAAGTGCTAGCATTCACACTCCCAAGTCACCTACCCCCAAATTATACTGCACTTTTTGCAGAAGAAAAAACCATACTCTAGACACTTATCATATATCTCTATGTAGGTCGTCAAAAGATCAGTCAGTATAGGGCAGGAGGCTCCCATGCAGATGACAATCAAGTGCCTCAAGACCCTTGTACTAGCTCTGATCCTATGCCCAGCACCTTGGGATGTTATATGTTAGTGGCGCCTGAAGAACTTAATATCCATCCTATACAAGGGAATAAAGATCTTAAGCCTTCTTTCCTTTTATATTGGACAGCTATCTAAACAATCATGGAGGTCATCTCCTCTATGCAAAGCTAAGTTCTGGAAAATTAAAAATTTTAAAAGCATTGAGCAGTCTCAAGCTTGGCCATGGCAAAATCCTCTGCTTACTTTGCTACAAATTTACCATAAAAGTTTACTAGCCATTGATCATCAGTTTGGCTCTTTGATGGTTCAATTGAAGGTAGTTTTTCACATGGTTAAAGTCTTGACGATAATTGATACTGTTTCACCAGTTAACGTTAGTTCCTCTCAACTTATCCAGAAAATAAAAAATGGCTTAATACTTAATCCACAAAGCTAAATATGGGATGGCTGATGATTGGACAACTAAAGCAATTGGGTCATATTCTGCTTTACTTTCCAATTTAGAAAGCTTCTAATTACTGCCCTCACTATTACATTAGAAGTTGATAACTATGAGTTACTTATTTAAGTTCAATTGATGCGATAATTCAATTGGTTCATCAACTATAAAGAAAAGTACTTATCACTACTAGGGTATTGAATAAATTAATATTTGACCTCCCAGTCACAAGTAAAGGAGCCCCACAAAAATGAGCATTCCTCCTCAATACATATCCTCCATTTGCAAAATTAGATATAAAGTCTTAGGAGGTAAAATCAATTTACTCCCTGAGTCTGTGGACGCCAAAAATTGGATCCCTCTGTACGCCCACATCCTATTACAATACCCTCTGGCTCACAAGTGATTGTATTATATGAAATCATGATCTATATCCATCTTGTCAAGTTTTGGAGCTAAATGGACACCCAAACTCTTCAATCAAAGAAGCGTTGACTTGCTGGGGATTTTGGATCCTGCCTATGGAAAATCTATCTCTATCTTATTGAAGAATGCAATAAATCAAACCCTTCAAGTTCCTTGGCATGCCCCTATTTCACATGTAATATTATGTCCCATTAAGAATATTGCTGACGTGAGTTGCTTTGGCTCTTTACAAGATTTAGGGTTTGATTATCTATCCACCATAGCTTTTGTTGACAGCTGGACTGGGGACAATTTTCAACCCTAATGAACGCCAGATTGTCAAAGACCTCCTTGAAGAGTATGGTGATATTTTTCCCTTGGGACCAAGTGACTAAAAATGTCAGGTGTTATCAAATTGAGACAAAGGATCACCCTCCATTTAAAGCTTGGCCATACAGGAAATCTAAAGTTGATGAAGCTCAAGTGGTCTTAGAGTTACAGCAACTGTTAGAGCTGGGTTACTTGTGCCCTTTAAAATCCTGTGGGCTTCTATCATGGAAATGGCAGAAGAAGTTTAGACCGACCTGCCAGTTGGGGTGCATAAGCACCCAAAAAGCAAGCCAGAATGCCAGAAGTATTGCTGACTGAATGATGTTATATGGAGCTGGGCATTGGGAAATGACGAATTGTTGGTGTAACACAACAGTGAGAATATCCCAATGACAAACCACAATGAGCCACTCCTGACCCAGGGGCCTCGCTGCAGGGGGTGGGATCACAGAGATAGTTTCAATAAGTTCATCAGCATATTGGGTCATTTTAACTGGGGAGCCAAGGATACAGATTCTCTCATGCAATTGGCAGACATATGGCCACAAGATCCTCATGTACTGTTGCCGGAAGTTCATGATAACGGGGTTATAGAGCCAAAAATATCAGACTTGCTGAATCCAATCAGTGACAGAGGGGGCCATAGTGACCATAAGTACTGGTAGAGCCCATATGGTATACAGACCAACGGGCCACCAGGAAAACGCCATCAGGGATGCGGTCAGAAGGAGTAATACAATAAAATTTTATTTGGTATTTTGGCAAAATATTTATTGAAGGGAAAAGGAAGAAAATTGATCAACAATTTTCTCAGTGCTATGCAACTGATTAAATAGTGGTCAATTGGGGTAGTGACAAGCTGGGATTGGGACCCTCAATTTTGACCTAACTGGAAAATTATTTGGGAATGGACAGGTTTGTTCATTGAGAACTGAATTTGAAAAATTCAGCGGTGGGCCAAGTTGCTGTCAGTTCACCTCAAATGTCTGAACTGAGGCATAGGCTATGTTTCTGATGGTTGGCACTACGGTGTTTGGCCTGACAAGTGACAAGAATCCCTCAAGGCTACCCCACATAGGGGTAGGTCCATTTGGTTGGGAATGGGTTTGGGACGCCCAACCCACCCACACTTGGTCGCTGGGCCATTCATTTGGTCAGTAGCATCACATCAGCCACAATGCCCAAATTGTCAACAGGGGATTTTAAACCCTTGTCAATGGCATCTGATGCTATAGCCTGCCCATCAAGGATGATCTCCAATGACTTTGGTAGGGAGGTTATTTGTTTGATTGACATATTGATCAAATTAGAACCATCAGGCATTCCAGCTGATAGCTCAGTCTTCATGCCTTTCTGGACATTTGAGATCTGAGCATTGGCCAGATTACCACTCAAATTAGATCTGATCAATTTCAATTCAACAATATTGGTGCAATATTGCTGATTTCCCATAACAGTTCTGCCAAAGTTAGTTTGGGTACTGGGGGTGGGATCCAAAGTGGAAGAGCTGTTACCCAGCGCTCATCTACTACATAAGCGAGATTGCCCTGATAAATGAGGGGTACCGCCATCCTCTTCATTGTCTTCTTATTTAGAAATAGGAAAATGGCCCTATCAATGGCCAGAGGACATTCCCCAGGACTTACAGCTTCCCTGCTCCTATTAATCTGGAAGAAGGATGGTGGCCACCATGTTGTCATGGACTATGGCTGGCTCAATTCAATTACAAAAAAAAGATAGCTATTCATTGACATGTTTAGATGATTCATTAAACTTGTCAGGTTCTCACTATTTTTGGCTATGGATAGAGCCAGTGGATACTGGCAAATTTATTTGTCACTTGAGGATTGTGAAAAATGTGCCCTCATCTCAAGTGAAGGACTATTTGAGCCCACTTAAAAGACACAGAGGTTATGTAACACCCCTAATACCTTCTAATGCGCCAAGGACGGACTTTAAGTGACTCAATATGTTTGTGTGTACTAAACTATCTAATGATATTACCATTTTTTGAGAACTTTTACCAAGCACATAGATCATCTTTGCCAAGTTTTCAGTGGTATTGGCAAGCCTCATTAAAACTAAAGCTGTCAAAATGCTCCTACTTTCAGAGGTTTGAATTTTCTAGGTCATAATGTAGGTAAAGCTAGAATATCTCGATGGATGATAATGTTATGGCCATCTCTAAGATGTCCCCCTTTAAATCCATATGAGATATATAGGTTTTTTGATAATGGTGGGATATTATCACCAGTTTATTTCCCAATTTGCCAACACCTCTGAGCCTCTAGTATATTTACTGAAGAAAGAGATATCCTTCCAGTGAAAAGAAGAAAAGATAGCAGACCTTTGACCTGCCACACGTCACTCTCTCAAACTCTCCAGTACTTATACATCCTAATTTTGACAAATCTTTTCTCATCTTTACCAATACTAGTGATATATACATTGGAAACATACTATTGCAGCATGATGAAAAATTAGTAGATCATCCTATTGCTACTATAGCAAAACTCTAACCAGATCTGAACTCAACTATAAAGTTACAGAATGAAAATTCATGGTGGTACTACTGGCTATTAAGCATTTCTGACCTTATTTATATGGGAAATATTTCACCATAATTACTGATCATGCATCCTTGAGATTGCTACAAAAAATGAAGGACCATAATGGGAGGTTATCCCAATGGGCTTTAAAACTTCAAAACTACAACTTTTTTTCATTATTCATCAACCTGGGCCAATAACTGAAACGTGAATTGTCTATCCTGGCTTCCATAATTAACTTTAACCTACCCTGAAGAGATTGACTCCACAACCTCTTAACTCTATTGCAATTATGAAAAAGATGAATCCTCAACTCTTCAAAAGAAATTAGCAAAAAGATTGGCAAATCTCTAAGTCCATAACGGCAAAAAGTACAAACTTCTGACCTAAAATTGGTTGCCCTATGTACAACATTTAGCTCAAATTGATGTCATATTTGGAGGGATATTGGCAAGTTGGCCAGGTGGGAATTTAGAAAACCTATTAGTGGCTCAAGACTCAATTTACTGGAAAGGAATGTTTGTTTCAATACAGGATGTGTTAGAGTCCTGCATGGTATGTAAAAGTCAAGTTGGACATAAATTTTTTTAACATAAGCGGTTCCCCCTTGCAAACCCTTCCATACTAGCATTGATGTTGTGGGAACTTTCCATTGATCCTCTAATGGTCATTGGTTCCTCCTTCTAGTTGTGGACCATTTAACAAAGTGGGTAAAAGCAGTATCACTACCATCTTCTTTATCAAAAGCTACCGCCATATTCTTATATAAATTGGATTATCACCCAGCATGGGTGCCCTAATATAATTCTCTCCAATAATTGCCAAAACTTCTGATCATCACTAGTAAATGATTTAACTTAACTGATGGGATCCACCCAGGTATTTTCCACTCCTTACCATCCTGCAACCAATGGAAAAGTGGGTGAATGGTACTCTAACTTCCACCCTCCAGAAAATGGCCACAACCAACCCATTTTACTAGCCTCAATATTTGTCTAGTGCAATTCTGGCCTGCAGAATAAGCTATCACCAAATAATTAAGATGTCATCATTCCAGGCTTTGTATGTAAGAAATCATCAGCTACCTTTTAAAGTGCAGGCAATGTTGAATCAAGCTTAACCTGATGCCCCTGAAGGTACTGTGCAAAGCATTGCCAGTGAAATAATCTGGCTCTAGGCTCTAGCTTCTGAAAACTTATCTGCTTTCACTATTATCAAAAAAACTCATTTTAATGAGATACATGAACCTCTGCGCATCTTCTAGTGGGGTGACCTAGTCCTTTTCTACCATCATCTGGGAGGTCATGATAAATAAATTGGGCACCAACTGGTTGGGACCCTGCAAAGTCATTTATAGGTGGGGTAACAAACATCCAATTGTAGAGGTCATTCAAGGTACTGTGGTAAATTATTTACATAGTCTTGTTTCCATCCGTTTTCCCCTACACCAAGATCTAGAGGGGGCGTTGCCATAATTTCTACCCAAATTGGAGATTTGGATGAGTTGGATGACAGTATTTGAACCTAAACCGTCCAAATAGCTGAAACCAATATTGGGGATAATCCCTGACAAAATTCCAGCCCTTAAATTGGGGTAAAACCTGATCTATGTGGCAAATGAATCTTAAATAGGTAATAAGATTTAGTTTTAGCTTAGTATGCGTGAAGATGGACCAGGTAACCTCCTTGATCTCCTTGATAATTTCTAAAGAAAATAAAGCTTACACTCTCTTTTTCCAGTTTTAAGCTAAATTTTCTACTCTACTTATTTATGTTAAATTTTAATAGTTAGGATCAATGACTCCAGGTATGTTAACATGAGAAAAGACTTTCTGGACAAGGAAAGAAAATACAAAAAAAAAATCCAGCATCCAGGAACTTTGGGTTTCCTGGCCTTTAGGTTAAAAAGGGTAAAGTGGTCTAAAAACCCCTTGGGCCCTATAACACTAGTGCTCCCTGCCAGGTTTACCCTGAATTTATGGTTCAACTATTATACAATAAGCAATAATAATCTGGCGTTAGATCCCTCTCTGGATCAAGAAAACTTTAAATTTGTGAAATACTATCTGCTGTAATACGTGGGACTGAATGAAGACTTCTCACCAAGAGCACTGTTAATTTGAACTATGGGATGCAACTACTAAGATAAAAAGTAAAATTTGGCAGCTAACCCCACTTGTTGCCACCAAACTGGCTCTTTGTGCCACCCATGATAGGGTAGATTTAATAGTTGAAGATATAAACGATTTACAAAATCAGATGGAAGCTCTCCACCCACATGTATCTTCCAGCGCTAGCAGTTCTTCTTCAAGTGAAAATGCACCCCCATTGTCAATTCATGTTGTTCAACCATTAACCCCCCAGTGGCATGTTCAAACCGTCATATAAAGAGAAGTATGTTCCAGATAAAGAAAGTATCTTCTTCTTCCTCCTTTGTTATAAAAAAGCTATGGAGGAAGCCACTGACCCCCAACGGCTCAATCACCTTACCAACTGTCTTAGTTGCATAGCTCAAGGTATTATGGTACCTCATCTATTGCTTTTTCAGACTTGGGATGATGCCAAGACTTCTTTGCTTCAAGAATTTGAGAGCGTCCTAAATTCATCCAACAAAAAGCAATCTTTTATGGACATAAGCCTTTAATAATGAGAAACTAGCACTGAGTTTCACCATTTTTATCTTGAGGATCAAACGTTGGTTGCTGGAAAAGTCTTACTTTAGATGACGCTATCACTGCTTCATTTTTGGCAATTAAAAATATTCCTAACATTATACTTTATCTTAAAGTGGTGAAGTCTAACTGGACGTCTCTCCTCCATATCAAAGAAGCCATTTTGGAGATTCTGACTGATCTACTCAAACCCACTGGGCCCCCTCATCTTAATAATAATAATCCTCAGCCCCAAGTGCTCTAGTTTACACTCCCAAGTTGCCTCCCCCAAATTATCCTTCACTTTTTGCAAAAGAAAAAACCATACCATAGACACTTGTCATATCTTTCTATGTAGGTCGTCAAAATATCAGTCAGTATAGGGCAGGAGGCTCCCATGCAGATGACAATCAAGTGCCTCAAGACCCTTATACTAGCTCTGATCCTATGCCCAGCACCTTGGGATGTTATATGTTAGTGGCGCCTGAAGAACTTAATATCCATCCTATACAAGGGAATAAAGATCTTAAGCTTTCTTATTTTTATATTGGACAGCTATCTAAACAATCATGGAGGTCATCTCCTCTATGCAAAGCTAAGTTCTGGAGGATAAATCTTTTAATAGCATTGAGCAGTCCCAAGCTTGGCCATGGCAAAATCCTCCGCTTACTTTGCTATAACTTCCCCACAAAAGTTTACTAGTTATTAATCATCAGTTTGGCTCTTTGATGGTTCAATTGAAGGTAGTTTTTCACATGGTTAAAGTCTTGGCAATGATTGATACTGTTTCACCAGTTAACGTTATTTCTTCTCAACTTATCCAGAAAATAAAAATGGCTCAATACTTGATCCATAAAGCTAAATATGGGATGGCTGATGATTGGACAACTAAAGCAATTGGGTCATATTCTGCTTTACTTTCCAATTTAGAAAGCTTCTAATTACTGCCCTCACTATTACATTAGAAGTTGATAACTATGAGTTACTTATTTAAGTTCAATTGATGCGATAATTCAATTGGTTCATCAACTATAAAGAAAAGTACTTATCACTACTAGGTTACTGAATAAATTAATATTTGACCTCCCAGTCACAAGTAAAGGAGCCCCACAAAAATGAGCATTCCTCCTCAATACATATCCTCCATTTGCAAAATTAGATATAAAGTCTTAGGAGGTAAAATCAATTTACTCCCTGAGTCTGTGGACGCCAAAAATTGGATCCCTCTGTATGCCCCCATCCTATTACAATACTCTCTGGCTCACAAGTGATTGTGTTATATGAGATCATATTCTACATCCATCTTGTCAAGTTTTGGAGCTAAATGGACACCCAAACTCTTCAATTAAAGAAGCGTTGACTTGCTGGGGAATTTGGATCCTGCCTATGGAAGACCTATCTCTATCTTATTGAAGAATGCAATAAATCAAACCCTTCAAGTTCCTTGACATGCCCCTATTGCGCATGTAAAATTATGTCCCATTAAGAATATTGCTGACGTGAGTTGCTTTAGCTCTTTACAAGATTTAGGGTTTGATCATCTATCCACCATAGCTTTTGTTGACAGCTGGACTGGGGACAATCTCACCCCTAATGAACGCCAGAATGTCAAAGACCTCCTTGAAGAGTATGGTGATATTTTTCCTTTTTGACCAAGTGACTAAAAATGTCAGGTATTATAATCAAATTGAGACAAAAGATCACCCTCCATTTAAAGCTTGGACATACAGGAAATCTAAATTTGAGGAAGCTCAAGTGGCCTTATAGTTACAGCAACTGTTGTAAGCTGGGTTACTTGTGCCCTCTAAAATCCCGTGAGCTTCCCTGCCCCTATTAATCTGGAAGAAGGATGGTGGCCACCATGTTGTCATGGACTATTGCTAGCTCAATTCAATCACAATAAAAGATAGCTATCCATTGCCATGTATAAATGGTTCCTTACACTTAATGTCAGGTTCCCACTATTGTTTGGCTATAATTCTTGCCAGTGGGTACTGGCAAATCGATTTGTCACTGGAGGATTGTGAAAAATGTACCTTTATCTCAAGTGAAGGGCTATTTGAGCCCATTCAAATGCCTCAGGTGTTATGTAATGACCTTACTACCTTCCAATGCGCCATGAACGGACTTTTAAGTGACTTGAAACAAATATGTGTAGTAGTCTATTTTGACAATATCACCATTTTTTGAGAACTTTTACTGAGCACACAGATAATCTTTGGCAAGTTTTTCAGTGGTTATGGCAAGCCTCATTAAAACTAAAGCTATCAAAATGCTCCTACTTTCAGAGGTTTGGATTTTCTAGGTCATAATGTAGGTAAATCTAGAGTATCTTGATGGATGATAATGTTATAGCCATTTCTAAGATGTCCCCCTTTAAATCCATATGAGATATATAGGTTTTTTGATGATGGTGGGATATTATCACCGGTTTATTTCCCAATTTTCTGACACCTCTGAGCCTCTAGTATATTTACTGAAGAAGGGATACCCTCTCAAAGAAAAGAAGAAAAATAGCAGACCTTTAACCTGCCACACGTCACTCTCTCAAATTCTCCAGTACGTTACATCCTAATTTTGACAACTCTTTTCTCATCTTTACCAATACTAGTGATATAGACATTGGAAACATACTATTTCAGCATGATGAAAAATTAGATCATCCTATTGCCTACTATAGCAAAACTCTAACCAGATCTGAACTCAACTATAAAGTTACAGAATGAAAATTCATGTTGGTACTACTGGCTATTAAGCATTTCTGACCTTATTTATATGGGAAATATTTCACCATAATTACTGATCATGCATCCTTGAGATTGCTACAAAAAATGAAGGACCATAATGGGAGGTTATCCCAATGGGCTTTAAAACTTCAAAACTACACTTTTTCATTATTCATCAACCTGGGCCAATAACTACAACGTGAATTGTCTATCCTGGCTCCCATAATTAACTTTAACCTACCCTGAAGAGATTGACTCCACAACCTCTTAACTCTATTGCAATTATGAGAAAGATGAATCCTCAACTCTTCAAAAAAAATTAGCAAAAAGATTGGCAAATCTTTAAGTCCATAACGGCAAAAAGTGCAAACTTCTGACCTAAAATTGGTTGCCCTATGTATAACATTTAGCTCAAATTGATGTCATATTTGGAGGGATATTGGCAAGTTGGCCAGGTGGGAATTTAGAAAACCTATTAGTGTCTCAAGACTCAATTTACTGGAAAGGAATGTTTGTTTCAATACAGGATGTATTAGAGTCCTGCATGGTATGTAAAAGTCAAGCTGGACATAAATATAATTTCAACATAAGCGGTTCCCCCTTGCAAACCCTTCCATACTAGCATTGATGTTGTGGGAACTTTCCATTGATCCTCTAATGGTCATTGGTTCCTCCTTCTAGTTGTGGACCATTTAACAAAGTGGGTAAAAGCAGTATCACTACCATCTTCTTTATCAAAAGCTACCGCCACATTCTTATATAATTGGATTATCACCCAGCATGGGTGCCCTAATATAATTCTCTCCAATAATTGCCAAAACTTCTGATCATCACTAGTAAATGATTTAACTTAACTGATGGGATCCACCCAGGTATTTTCCACTCCTTACCATCCTGCAACCAATGGAATGGTAAAGTGGGTGAATGGTACTCTAACTGCCACCCTCCAGAAAATGGCCACAACCAACACATTTTACTGGCCTCAATATTTGTCTAGTGCAATTCTGGCCTACAGAATAAGCTATCACTGAATAATCAAGATGTCATCATTCCAGGCTTTGTATGTAAAAAATCATCAGCTGCCTTTTAAAGTGCAGGCAATGTTGAATCAAGCTTAACCTGATGCCCCTGAAGGTACTGTGCAAAGCATTGCCAATGAAATAATCTGGCTCTAGGCTCTAGCTTCTGAGAACTTATCTGTTTTCACTATTATCAAAAAAACTCATTTTAATGATACATGAACCTCTGCGCATCTTCTAGTGGGGTGACCTAGTCCTTTTCTACCATCATCTGGGAGGTCATGATAAATAAATTGGGCACCAACTGGTTGGGACCCTACAAAGTCAAAATAGGTGGGGTAACAAACAACCAATTATAGAGGGTATCTAAGGTAATGTGGTAAATTATTACATAGTCTTGTTTCCATCCATTTTCCCCTACACCAAGATCTAGAGAGGGCGTTGCCAGAATTTCTACCCAAATTGGAGATTTGGATGAGTTGGATGACAGAACTTGAACCTAAACTGTCCAAATAGCTAAAACCAACATTGGGAATAACCCCTGACAAATATTTATTCTTCAAAGTTATGGTTCAAACCTGATCTATGCGGCAAATGCTAAAATAGGTAATGAGAAATAGACCTTAGCTTAGTATGCATGGAGATAACCCAGTTAACTACCCTGATCTCCCCAATAATTTCACTTCTAATAAAATAAATCTTACACTCATTTTTTCTAGCTTTAAGCTAAATTGGTCAACTCTGTTTAGAGTAACCTTTAATAGCTAGGATCAATGACTCCAGGTACATCAATCTGAGAGAAGGCTTTCCAGCCAATGAAAGCAGATAAAAAAGATATTAGTACTCAGAAACTTCAGGTTTCCTGGCCTTTAAATTAAAGTGGGTCAAGTGGTCTAAAAACCCCTTGGGCCTGACAGTCACTGAACATGCTTCATTATGATGGCTATATAACCTCAAGGGACTTGAAGGTTGGCTAAACTGTTGGCTTTGAAACTACAGGCCTGTAACTATGAGATAGTCCATTACTCATGAAAAACCCAACAGAATGCTGATGGACTTTAGCAGCTGCCTGTTGTCATAGTACTAACCCCCTTTGTGGATACCCTATTAAAAATAATGAAGGCTTAGAATTACACAAAATGAAGAGCCTGACATCTGCCGCACCTTGAACCAATTATTGAAGGATGCTATAATTTGGTTTGGGTATTTTTAAAAATTTGTAGGGGATAACAGAAACTTATACCCTCCACCTTCAGATTATACAGGAGTAATCATGCAGGCTCATCATGCAGTAGGGCATGGAGTTCTACTCAAGGCCTTATAAATGATCTAACAAGGGTACTATTGAGAGCCCTTAAGGTTTGATATTTAAGATGTGTTGAAATGTCACAAATGTCAAGCCTATTAGCCCACAATGACCTACAGGTCAGTTAAGTCTAATTAGCCTTAACACCATAGCTATAAATATTATAGGAACCCTCCCTACCGGCATTTTTAACTCCAAATACATCATGTTAGCAATTTATCATCTCACTGAGAGGGTTGAAGCTTGACCTTTCAGTGATCTTGGGATAATTTTGAATGCAAAGTTTGCAGTGATACAGGTGATATAAGCATAATTGTTTCTCAAGTTATCCTCATGGATAATGCTACTAGTTTCACATCTCAAGTATTTTCCAAGCTGAATGCGCTAATGGGAATTCATGAAGTTCTTACTAACACTTATCACCTTGAAACCAGTGGGATGGTGGAACATGCCAACTTTACCTTAGTATAAACCCTTTTTGAAGTTTGCCAACAATCCTAATTCCTAATGGGCTATATATATATATGAGCTCAACTATTTTTGCTTACATTATCAGCTACCACAGTGGTACAGGTTATTCACATTCTCAGAGCTTTTGTACAGTCAACAACCTGCACTAACTCCTCTATTGCGTTCTATTATTACTGACAAGGTCAGGACTCAACTATCTGAGTTTTTTGATTGACTGGTGAAGGCCCTAATTAAGATTCAGGCCAAAGCTTATAAAGCAGCTCTGACCAGGAAGAATAATTAGAAACAGAAGGAGGGTGTGCATAGGTTCCCAGTGTTAAGCTTTGCAGCTGGCAATTGAGCTTCATACTGCAATACTTTTGGATTTGGTAGGATGCATAAGGTAATTACTTTATGAAAAGGACCTTACATTGTAAATTGACTGGGTTGCTGCCAAAGCATACACAATTCAAAGCTTAAATGATGGGAGAATGGAAAAATTGTGTTCACACCAAATTTCTCTGACCTTATCTTGAATTGGATGAATGTTTCATTAAAAACTAAAGGGTAAATTAAGTAAAGGAGGGGGAAGTGTTGGATCATTATTGGCTTGATTCCAGGTTTGCAAACCAAGGTCATATTAAACCCCAACTCCATTATTAGATTTTATCCTAAAATAGGTGCATTGTAGTCTGCCCTGTGACCTCCCATTTGAACCCTTTTTTGACAAATCAATTCCCCCCCAAGATATAATTAATATGGTCACTGAACCACATCATGAGAGTTCAGTTGAAGCTTGAATGAAGTATCTCAACTATAAATATCATCTGTCTATTCCAAATAAAGGATCATTTTCACATGTCAAGCTTCATCAGTTATTCCTGCAGAGCTTTAGCATAGTTATACCTATACTAAAGATTTTGGGAACTTTGCCACATAGTAGTACTATATGGGAAAGACCAAGTGTTGGATTGGCCAACAATAACCTGTGCAGGTAGTGAGTAAAAAGACTTCTCACTATGGGTATATTGATAGTCTCATTTGATCAAGTTAACAAAATTAATATGCTTCCCATTTTGGTAATATTTGCATCACTAAGCTTTATACAAATGGTGAAACTCTCCTCGGATAGGTTTTTGGTAATTCTCCCATCATCAGCAGTCAACTTAAGGTATAAAAGGGAGTTCATCTGAGGCATCATCTGCAACATCATGTGCATAGTCATTGGGACCAGTATTTATACTTACTTGTCCTCAGATGTCATGCTGACCGGCTGTCAAATTATTTTAGCAGTCAGGGGGTGCATAACGGCCCCCATCATCAGAAATTTTAGGCCCTTTGGAACCTATAGAAGGAGGTTTTGGATTTTTGAAACCATTTTGATTGCTGGCCATGTTAGTTTGGACTCAAACTTCATTCTTCCTGGCTAGATCATTAGTACCATTATTAGTAATTGTGAATTGGGGGTTTTCAGGAGAAGGTTTTCCATAAGTGAGAATTAATCCCTATAGTTGAGCATTTCTCAACATGACTATTAAAGTTTAAATGGAGGCTTGTATGTAAATCATTTTAGGCTTGCTCCTGAGGCAGCCCATGACAGTAATAAAGTTAAGCTTCCAAACCACTAGTGCAGGGCGGCTCTAAGCTCTGACCTTGAATGCCCCTTTCAGTGAGGGTGACAGCCAGCTTTTGACCCATAAAAATGCAGCAAGCCGACCTAGCTCCATCTAAGGTATTTATTAAACCGTCACTAATTAGCTATAGAGCCCTGACCCTATAAAGTCTGCAACTAAAAAGATAATTTAGCTAATCTAAGATTGGGATCCATGAACTTTGGTAAGGTTTTAAAACCAAGCTGCCAACCCCCAGGCCAAGCCTATTTAAATGCTCTATCGCTGGGATAGCTGGGAACGATATAGCTCAATAAACGGCAAAACCGTCCAGCAAATGGCAGGGTAGGGGCCCAGGGTAACAATAAGGGATTGTATCAGGCTTGAGAAGAGCTCGCCCGCAGCTAAAGGTGGGGTGAGAGAAGGGTGTAGCGATACCTTGGCCCAACTCCGCCTCGGGCATGTCACTCAAAGTCGCCTGGCCTAAAGGCAGGATGGCGGAGATGGCTTGGCAAACCTCGGCCTCCCCATAGGCAGCAGACATCTGGGCGAGAAGGGAAATGATGGAGAAGAAGCGGCAGGTGACAAGGCACACAACTGGGATTCTGGGCCCAGAGGCTTGCAGCTGGCTTAAAATACTAAGCAGCAGGGTGGCCTGGGGCACGTCAGCCATTAAGGCGTGCAGCGTGGGGAAGAATACTTCAGACAGTAGCTCGTGGTAGTGGAAAAGCTGCTTGTTGAGACAAAGCGTAATGACCTCCACCCATAGCAGGTCGTGCCTAGTATAGATGTTGGTCAGCTGGGTTGAGACCAAAGCGCAAGCTAGGGCATCCAAAAGCACTGGACGCGAGGGATCGAACGCAAGTTGAGCATCAGGACGCACATACTTCTTGCACCGGCCAATCTCCAACATCGCCAAAAGGCCAACGTACGTTTCAGCGAGGTGAGGCAGCTGGCTTGCGGAAACGAGGAGCAGCTTTGCCACCGTCCAGGGATGAGACGCGCTGATCTCCAACAGTGAGACGCAATGGCGGTGGTTGATGGGAGAGTTGAGTGGGTTGGTGATTTGGTTGGTAATCAACGTTAATTGTGGCGCGTCCTCCGCTTGGTCGTGGCTTTTTGGCTTGTGATAAATCGGCCCAAAGGTTACCTTTCAGCCGAGATACGATCCCTTAGCTTGAGGCACAGGCGTAGCATCCCCCTGTCAAGCCTCTGGCCCTTAAATATCTTTTCTTTATTGGTGGTGAGCTCCCGTCTCAACCCCTGCACAGCTTAGCAAGCGACGTAGGCCAGACTACCTTTATAGGTGCGACGTATAAGTTTGAGCTAGGGCTCTTTAGCTTTATTCCAAATCAACCTCCCCACTTGCCACATCTCGGTAAACCGAGCTTCAGCATCTTTATCTCTTGAGCTCCAATGCTAGAAGCTTCATCCGCTGGTAAAGGTTTGGCCTTCAGCTATAAAACTCGTTACAAACCCGAGTACTTGTCAACTAGAATACCAAATCTAGATCGATGCCGCTAACCACGCTGGCATGAAGGGGTGATACGCTTGCAATCAGCCTAAGGATCCGCGACATGGCTACAAGGTTCGCCTCAACTTCATGGCGGACGTTCATTTCAACCTCGCCCCTACTGGTTGAGCAAAACGAGTGGTTGCTTACCCGCCAATGTCGGGTTGGGTGCCCACCGAGCCCTCACATTGAAAGTTGCGCCAGGCTGGAACGATAGTATCCCGTATAATCTGCAACACGGGGAAAAGGTTCACCAACCCTAAAAGATCAGCGGACAAGCAGAACCCTCCAACCTGAATCCAATGGCCTCACCGCCGTCAAATATCCTGCCAAGGTCCTTTCCAACCATTCCAAAGTTATACCAAGGCTTCCAACGGTACCCAGCTGAGTCAGGTACGAATTTAACAGAGTTAAACTCACAGCATCCAGGCATTTAACCCCAATCGGATCCACCGGGTCGGCATACAACCACCCCAGCAACTCCACAACTTGCTCAAACCTAACTCAGCTTCGCCTTCACAAGTTGGCCTACCTGGAAATCGAGCGCCCTAAGGTGTAATTCCAATCCACGAAACAACCCCTGCTCGTCGATGATCCGCCAAACGTATTCTGCACCTAAACGAACGAATTCTCCATCAGCCATGTGACAACCTTACCCAACGTCAACCGGTGGGAAAGCAAGGAGCGGACCATCACCTCGTCACCGATCCCGAGCACCATCCTACTTCGCAACTCGCTCAAGCCGGCCAACTCGCCTTCAAGGAAATCCCGCCCCATCGCTAGCCGCCTCCCAAGCTCGTGGATGGACCTGCTCCCGTCGATATAAGATCAAAGCCGAAACGATCAAAGTAAAGGGGGATGAGGGGTGAGTTAAACTCGGGGGGAGCCGTCGGTATCAACCCCCCCCCCGATATAAAAAAGATACCAATCATAAACCAACAACCCATAAACGAAAACATGCCCGATTTTGAACCCTGGAAAGCTGGACGGACACGCAACCGAATCAAGTTAATTGAACTTACCCCTCGGAACCCGAGCCCGCCAAACTTGAAGATGGGGCGTCGAAGCCTGGAAAGTCGAGCCAGGTTTGAATCAGGTAACTCTATACCAAAGGCGTCAGCGAATGCCACCCCAAAATTTAAAGATGCGACCGGTGAAAACTATCAAGCATGCAAAACTGGTAACTCAATTTGGTGAGGAGCGGGATGAGGGGAACGGAAGGCGTGTATTAATAACCCAGTGGCGTCATGGCGCCGGGAAGTAACTCGGTTAATAAAGGGTAACTAATGGTTATAACATCAAATCCAATTAAAGTAAAAGAGTGAAGAAGCCAATAGCCCCACACGGTTTAAAGAAGGTAGAGTTGAACTTGGTAAGACTTTAAGCTTCTATCCGACCGAATTTAAGATATGAGTTGGTATAAGTTTCAGTACAACCTCCAATTAACACCAGTGTGGAGAGGTATTAAGATAATAACAATATAGATACTTTAACTATCTAGTCCCATCAAGTTATAGTTTCAGTAAGTAGTTAACCTGGAGTTTTAGTTAATTTATAAAAGGCTCGTTACCCCCAAACGACTGGCTACCCTTATTAAAGTTCAAGGGGTTCAGCTAAATCTCAGATAAAATGATTCCTAACCGAATCGTCGAACTCGTTACAGTAGGTTTAGATAGGTAAAGTATCTATATTGTTATTATCTACTTAATAAAACACATTCACTGACGTACTCACTGACTGACTGACTTACTGACTGACATCTGAAACCTTCGAGTCTGATAGGGTCAATCTATTTGGATGAGTGGGTGAGAATTGGCAAAAATTATCTAATAATTCACCAAATTGCTCATCTGAAACTCAACAAAAATCAGTATTAGAGTTTAAGTAGATTAAGTAGGATAATCAACTCACCAGCCACGAGAGCAACAGTGGGGCTGTTAGTCTGAGTGGCTCGAGAGTAGTGCTGGCACAGCTTATAAGCTACATGTGAGCTTTTTTTTTTTTTTTAGTACTAGATGGTTACATGTGAGCTTATCATCTGATAAACTTTAAATACTGTAGCGAAGCATGAGTATCTGGATGTTAGGTTTATATATTTTAAAAACATGCCTAATTTGGTTCACCTAATTAATAAAATACTTTTGGCAAGTTAAGTAAAGTTGATTTAGTAGTTTGGAAGATATGTCACATGCTCAATGATTAAATATAAAGAGATGTTTCGGGTAGCAGGTTGGTGTTATTTGATTGATTCGATAGGTTTTTTTTGTTTGGCCGAGTGGTTGATGGCTTTTGCTTGAATCGATAGGACACAGTTTAGCTTTGAGGGGTGATTAGTTAGTTATTGGTTGTTTTGATAATTTCAGTTAGGTTTGCCTAAGTGGTTGGTGGTTTTTGGTTGATTCGATTGAGCAATTGGATTTGGCTGAGTGGTCTTGTTTGTCTATAATATAAAATCTAAATTAATAGATTGAAAATCTAATTTTATAGACACCGTAGCGAAGCACGGGTAAACGGCTAGTTTACACATGATTTCGTCCAAAAACTTTAATACGTTAAGATTTATATATAGTTACTAAGCACTTCACATTCAAGGGGAATTAGCTCAAATGGTAGAGCGCTCGCTTAGCATGCGAGAGGCACGGGGATCGACGCCCCGATTCTCCAATTTTTTACTCACCAAATAAAAGTTTTAATCATAAACTCTGCTTCTAAACATATCTCTATACAAGCTATAGTATGAAGCATTCAAATGTTTAGGCCAGTGCTCCCACACTTTATTCCCCTCATAGACTCCTTATCGCAAAAACCATACCATAAACCCCCAAATGAAATAACTGTACACAGCTTCATAATACCAAAAATTTTATATTTAAGTTTGATGCCCAGAATAGATGCGCAAAAA